>JAYMSV010001449.1:0-12816 GCA_036897745.1 Erodium moschatum | reverse complement strand
CTAAGGCCACCAAATGTGTAGAGACGGCCCTGTCACCAACAAGGAAGGTAAGCGATTCCCAACTAGACCTCCAAACCTATTTTTCAAGCGATCCGTCAGCTCTCTTTGCCCCGTCAGAGATACTATAACTTCATTTCTTACAATTTTCAATCAAACACACAATTTGAACTAATTAATTCAATTTCACTCAAACAATATGTCAAATAGCATTATTTAAGAGCATCTATAGTGATGGTGTTGATCCCGCCTTTGCCTTCGTTATTGAAGTAGGAGCCTTCGCTCGAACCTCAGCCTTCGCCTTTGTTATTGAAGGTTAAGTTTTTACGCCGGTCCTAACCTCCACTTGCGAAGGCTCACGCTGACGCCCCAGCCTTTCCTCCTCCCTCCACAAGTTACACAACAGTTGATAGTTATTTTTAATCAGTTAGTATGGTGTATAATCTCAATAAGTGTCACATTTAATTAATCATATAAAGACAGATATAGGTAATTAGTAGAAAAAAGAGACTGACCATCGGATGTTCCCTACTATGGGCAATCCCAACCTCTGTCTCCTGTTCTAACAAAATTACCGTAATTTCTTTTATACTTACTATTGATTCACTTCTTCAACTACCTGAAATTACGTGGCTCTATCTAACGTAACTCTTCTTCCCACATCTGCTACTAGAGTTCGAACTCTAGACATCGTTAGAAGAAGTGTTTATCTCAACCACCCAAGTCAACACTAGTAGACAAAACCTGTAAATGTTGTGGGTAATGCATGGAAGCACATAAATGGATGAAAAAAAGGTGAGTTAAATCACTTACTTGATTTACATCTAAATTATCAGGGATGTCATTATCCTTTCCGTGAGCACTGAGCACCCAGCTCCGACATCTTTACTCTCCATCAAATCTGTGGACTATTGAGAAACAATTGAGATAAGTAATATGATGAACTGATAGTGACAGTGATATGTTGGGTCTATCAAGATAAGAGCAATTCCTGGGAATTCATAATCCTAACCATAGATAGTGCGTCCATTTTGTTTCATGGCCTTCACATTCATAAGCTTGTTCACTGTGTGTGTCTGTGAGGTTCCTTTCCACAAGAATCCAAAGTTATTGAATTCTTACATGGTGTCTTAGAAAATGGAAGTGCTACTGATAAGCCAAGTGAAACGAACAGCAAACACAGACAGGGTCATATCAACAACAGAATATTAAGGAAAGGCTAGAACCCGACTCGAAGAAAGAGATACTCTGTTTTTACAAAAAAAAAAACATTACATTCCAGTTGATTACATGCAGAAATTATGTAAAGGGTTAATCACCTCAACTTTATGCTTTTACTTCTAGCTATTTAAACTTCAGTTTTTTTATTTAATACAAATAACTCTTTTTTGCTAAAAAGTGACAGAAGTGCCCTTGTTCCTAATCTAAAAACATTTCATAATCATAACTATAAAAACATATTGGTTAGGCGTATAAAACGGTCTAATAGACATAAGAATACTTATTAAAAGATAAAACTATTAAAAGACAAAAAATAGACGGATTGATTAGGGTCAAGTGTTACTTTATGACGAAGATGAGATGTGTGCAACTTTTTTAATAACTTGATGTAAAAGTTTAAAGTTGAGGATAGTCATATACTCAAAGGCGTAAAATATGCTTTAACTATCAGCAATTAACCCTTAATTAAACACAACAGAAGAGTGCACATCAGCAACCTTTCAAAACACAATTCCACTGCTAAACATCCAATAGTCAAAGATAACTTTTCAGAGGGTAAATTCGAAGTAATGAAAGTTTCTAAGGGCACACAAGACATTATACAAAAGAATAAACAATGGTAATGAATATGATAAGGCGTAATGGTCAGGACAGGAAGGGATAATGAAATGACCCTAATTAAAGGTTACCATTCTTTTTGAGCTAACATATTAAATTGTCACCAATCTTACTCCTATCAACAATAAAATCGAGTATCTTCTCAATTCAGAAAATGCTAATCCCTCTCAGAATCTGATGCTTAAGCAATTAGGCAGGTCTGGTTATAAATTAATCTAACCCCACCAATTAATCCTTTGTTACTAACTTGCTTAATCACTTTACTACCAAATGGAATAATATATACAAGGTAAAAGACAAAAGATAGTGGGAGGTGTGGCCCAAAGGATGACCATGGTGTTTTATTGATCATTCTAAATTCTAATCACAATTACAGTGGTTATTCTCCTGTTTGACTCACAGCCAGTGTCTCCTATGGACAAGAAAGGGAGAGATGAAGGATATGCATTATAAAAATTGAGTGGTGGCCTTACATGGAACATCTGCTAGCAATGATAATCTCTGGTTTCCATAATTGGAGCTCACTACCTATTGTGGTAAGCTTTTTAATATATCATCAAAAGCCAAACATATCACCTACAATCCAATCGAGACAATGCCTATTATTATACTAAACGCATAGCTCTTTCGAGCATCCCCTCAAAACTCTAAACATGTTTAATCGTTCCATCCTGAGAGTACTACGTGTATCAAAGATGAGTACCAACCTAAAACATCACATAGAAAGAGCACCTATTAACATAACCCAAGGACTATGAAGAAAGGACTGCAGCAAAAGCTTCAACATCACTCTACTACTCAAGCTCATATGGTATGAATCTGGAAGTACTATTTTGCAAGATAGCTGAACTTGAGATGAAAACCACTCAACCTTTACCAGAACAGTAACAAAACATGGAGTCCCCTATGATGATTGATCATTGGAATACAAAAAGCAATGAGATCCAAGAATAGTTTATCTTATCATCTAACAGAGAGAACGTAATCGTGGTTGGCTAATATGTATTATATATCTTCAGAGGATATCAGATATCACCTATGCATAGCTGTCTATACGTGGTACCGACAGATGGGTGGCTCCTCATTTGGGCCACTTGTGCAGACACGATATTATCTTTAGTAATGGTTGCATACATGACCGTAAGAAAAGGAGAAGAAGAAAAGCATTTGGTCCCAAGCATACTATCAGGTAATTGTAAGTAGAAATACAAAAAATAAGTGTAGAACAAGGACTCAAACCAAAGTACGCCCCCAAACTACCCAAGGAATAACATGCTGTTTGATCCGTGACAAAGGAAAAGCTGAGCTGTTTGTTTCAGCAATACTACTCTTAACAAAATATTGTAAAAAAGTGTTAACTTTAAACTTCTTATCCCACAAAAGGGTGTGAATCAGTTGTGCCTTTTTCTGGTATTCCGGCAATATATACCAAGACGAGTAGATATTGACTATATTCTCCCAGCATAAAGTAAGGGTGTTGATTTAATACAAAGACATCCATTGTTTTCCTTCTATGTGAAATCAAACAACTATACTGATTAAACCAATAATACTAAAGAGACCCCTCCCATGTATGCTTTTTTTCTTTCACTTCTTTTCCATCCTCCTTGTTGGAATTAACCTAGTTTCAAATGAATAAAGGAATGGACAAGACATTGCTTATGTCATACAATGGCCAGATTTACCAAACAGATCTTCCCATAATAATTAAGTTGTAAAATAAAATATAGTAATTGGGTCCAGGGATAGTACCTCTCATGGGTCTGTGGGAGCTCTGGAGATAAAATCAAGTGGGGTGTCCACAAAATGGTGGTGTCCACGTCACACTGGCTCATCTTTTTGGCTACTCTTTAATCTTTATATCCCCATTCCACTTAACCAACCCCTTAAAGCAAGAAGCCATCTTTCCATTTGTCTTCCTCTACAATTCCTTCGTTGTGTACCTCCTTGCTCCCATATGATGCTGGATACAGTGCTAACATCACCACCCCAAATAAAATGTTGTTAGTATTATTAACAGAGGCACATGATGTCATATTCCACTTTAAATATCTCTTTACTATATCAACTTATTGCTAGTGCTAGAAATTAATTACCCCTCCCACAACATTTTCAGTAGTCACATTGGAAGTGGGAGATGAAAGTAGACGAAATTTTGTATTCATTAGTGGTCCTGTAAAATACCACGGGAGCTGTTGGGACCCAGAATCTAATTCTCTCTAACCATCCCATCCCATGCATATAAAATATATATTTTCTATTCATGCCACTAAAAATAAATCTCACGAAAATAGATAATCATCGTATATGAAGCAAATGAAACGGAAAACATTCAATTCAGTTAATCCTTCCAGACAATTAAGTTTTGTGTTTTTGAAACCTTTCCTTTCATATATTTACATATTTTCACTACTCAAATTGCTATACCTAGTTCATAATTGAATAGTTTGACGATTCATGACTAATTAATCACTCACCCTAAAAGATAAATGAGATACCTGTTTTAAGACAGAGTAGCAATTAATTACTACATATTCAGTGACTTAAACAAAGTTCTATGAATGCTGTAAAATCTAAATCGTAAAGCACAATGATAAAAATAACTCAGACTTTGTAAAAGCATGGATTAAACATGTCTAACATGGTTTAATCAAGCTTTTCATGCAAATTTGAATCAGTAGATGACCTACAGCGGATTATTTTAGCTAGATGTACTGTCGTGCAGCATAACATCAATTGTGGATATAAAAGGCACCAAATAAAGGTAAAGCAGCCCAAGGTTATATGAATTTAAGAACACCACACAAACCGATTTGTACTATCCCGATTAAGGAGAAATGGATCTCCATAATAGTATCTCATTCCATTTTCAACACTTATATGACATATAAATAGTTGCTTCCTATTCCATGCTTTCCAAGCTTTGTCCTCCTCTTCCTTTTCTTTTCCATAGCTTATACCGCTAGGGCCTTTATTAAAGTCAAGAGACATTATTTACTCGAAATGGATGGAGGAGAAGATTTAACATGTTCCATTAACTTATTCCTTTTACCCAATTAATCCACAGCTAATAAACAAGGAAAATCTTTACAAAAATGCTTCTGTACTTACTTTCAACCCAGTCTTGCACTATGAGATTGCTATTTTTACACCCACTTATTCATGTTGCTCAACTAATAGTATAATTTAGTGGTCTAGTAACACATACTTCTGGTTATGAAAGTTACACCAACAGATCCATCTCTTTGATTATTTTTCTTAAATGGCTGACATCAGATGCACAAGTGTGCCATAACAGAGCATGCGCACCACATGTATGGTGAAGATGCAAAATAATATATTCTAATCACAAAAGATAACCACATAATTTCTCAACAAGGTAAGCAGCCTGTATAAATATCAGTAGTATACACCAAGGTGTCGATGTACCAGCAATTAGGTGGAGAAAGTTTCCATTTGCAGAGAGAAGTTGAGAGACAGACAGAGGGAAAAAAGGAAAAGGGTGCAAGAGGAAGCCCGAAAAGGTCCATGGACCGAACATGAAGACCTACAATTGGTCGGCTTCGTTGGCCTGTTTGGCGATCGAAGATGGGACTTTATAGCTAAGGTTTCAGGTTTGAAGGTGGAGGGAGACAAATAATAGGTAGGCTTATCAGGAGATGGGAAGTATTGGAAGGAGCAACCTTAACCCCCTGGTTTTGTTGTAGGTTTGAACAGAACAGGAAAGAGTTGCAGGTTACGGTGGGTTAATTACCTGCACCCTGGCCTAAAACGAGGGAAGATGTCCCCCCACGAAGAGCGCCTTGTGCTTGAACTTCACTCCAAATGGGGAAATAGGTTTGAGAATATGCAGCAATTTATTTCTTTATGCTTGTATCTATCATCTCTCTATATATCCTTATTCAGAATGAAATGATATTCACCTATTTTCATTGGAATTGAAGTTACAAAAACAGAAATTCACTTAAATATATATACTGATGACAATAACCTCGTGCAGGTGGTCACGAATTGCTCGGAAATTACCAGGACGAACGGATAACGAAATAAAGAATTATTGGCGAACTCACATGAGGAAAAAGGCTCAAGAGAGTAAGCGGGCTATGTCTCCATCCTCCTCCTCTTCTAATTATTCTTCCTCGCCATCAACTGATACAAAGGTGGACTCTTGCCCCTTCCCCGAGATGGGCGAGGAAATGTTTTATGATACTGGAGGACCTGCCAAACCAACTTCCACAAGAAAGAAGAGTGAGAAAGTGGATGTCTATGAACAGGTCTACTCAATGGATGATATATGGAAGGATATTGCTTTATCAGAAGAGAGTACTATCAAACCAGTTTATGATGGCTATAGTGAAGAAGGTTGTGGTCTTTCTTGTCCCCCAATGGCTTCACCGACATGGGAATATCCTCCCGACTGGCTGGGGAAGATGGATGGAGAAGACAGTAAGGTGTTTCTCCCCATAGGCGATCAGTTTTCTTTCTACTATGACAATGGGAGAGCATCTCTAACTGGCTAATCAGAATTCCATTTATTCAAATTTGTTCATATATGTAATAATTTCCTGAAGCTCTATCTAACCTGTATATCATGGGTATTCTATATGCTTTCTGCAACAGATCAACCCCAGCATCCAGAAGTCACTGTAAGTCTGTAACCAACTCATGTGTGATTAGTCACTTTGTGCTGTGTGTTTACTTTCCAGGAAAGAAAAGAGAAGCCCTATCTCCCGTGAGGAGTTAGTATGCTTCTGGATGTACTGTATTATACCCCCTGAAGTTTCAATTTTGAATCAAACTAGTGCAGTATTTCATCAGTCTTGTCATTTTTAAACATGCTAGATGTATACATACAGACACATATCTGAAGATGATGTGCTGTAATAGTATACCTAACAGCACCATTATCATAGAGATCTAATCTTGATCAATCACAGTAAGAACCTAGAGACTATAAATAGTTCTCAGGTTCCACATTTCATCAACATGCATAAAATGGAAGAAAATCAAAAGCAAGAATAAAATCACTTCTACCCTAGGCACAGTTAAACCATATTTCTCAAAACTCACTCCACATTATAAGTACGATGATCAGAGAAAATATAGCTGGCTTCTGAATAGACAGGAATACTAAACCCCATTAAACTAATCATAAGCAAGATTTCAGACCAACTAAGGTCTGCCACAGGGTAGCGAATCAATTGTCAAACATATTTTCATCACGTAATCATTATCAGTCAATGATCTTTGCACAAACTAATGAGCCTTAAACATGCATAACTCCTTCAAGTACACTATGTACTCAGTGGTTACTGTTTAGCCACCCAAACCCAGTTCTTGTTATTTATCAACTAATTTGTAATTGAGACCCATTTTTTCTACAGCTGCAGAGCCTATAAAATTTTCATTACAAACAACTTGCAATTCATAGTTTCACACATGTTTTCTATGATGAAAATTCTCCGTGATAGGCAACTTGTTCTCCAACTATATTGTCTACAAAGTTTCCATCACAAGCCAACTACTTTTCAGGTTCATCTCCACAATAACATATTTTTCGTAGAAGCAAGTATGTTACTCGTCCAGATCTATGACGTCGCAGCTCATGTCAGCAAATTTAGCAAACAATTGAATCTACATATCAAATGTCAAATCCCTTGGTCTTTTTTGGGGAGCAAAACACTCAAGTCCGTTAAGTAAAAACATTATTCACAAATCAGAAACTAGTTACAGTATAAATAAGTAAGTTAGCAAGAAATTTGTCTCCCCAAAAAATACTGGAAACACTCTATTCTCTGGGAAGAACATAATCACAAGTGATTAACAGTAGACACAGTTAAATACCTAATGTACATTCCACGCACCAACAATGAAATCAACATATCAGGACTATTTCTATCAAGCAACATCATACAATTTTACAAAAAAAAAATCATTCTGCTTAAAAATCAATCAATAAGAGTTCAGTCAAATTAGATTATATCATCACAGTATGCAAATAAGTTTCAAAAAAATAATGAACCCTATTTTCCGAGCATTCTCTTGACAACTCTTCCACCCGATGAACTCAGAAAACAGTGATCTAGGAAGGATTTAAAACACAATGAACCGGAATCGGAGAAACGTTACGAAAAGGGAATCGGGAGAGACAATGCAGATACACATTATAACTGAAGAAGAACATTTTGAAATTGATGCATTAAAAATCTGTTTGGATGCAGAGAAATCACGGGAAAATAAAAAAACGCAAAAAAAAAAGGTCTCTTACCACTGCCTCCATTTCAACAGAACGCCCAACTTCCGTCGCTTTTCCATTTTCTACCACAAATCGTGTCTGTGACTGATATATACAGTAGCTTGAACTTCCGCGCGGAAAGTTTGGGCTTGCAAGGTGAGGCCCAATAATATAATTGGGTCATTCCTGGGCCCAAAAACGGAAGCGCGGGGCTATTTCAGGTGTGGGTCGGAGAAGTGGCCACTGTGCGCAAACGAAAATGCCCCAACTGTCAAATCTCTATCTCTTCCTCTACAATTCTCTCCAGTCCATTGGATGGTGATCTACTGATCTTCTTCTACAACTGTATGTCTCTGTCATTTCTGAGTACATTTCTGATTTCCTGTTTGTTTCAATGCAGGGCTCTTGTTCTCTTCAGAGTTCTGAGCAATTTCTTAGTCACCAAATCCACCGACGGAGCTTCTGCTTCCGCCGGAGAGCTAATTTGTGAGTTTTCTTCTTCCTTTTGGCTGAGAAACTGATAGTATGCATGAACATTCTGTAATTGAACTATTTAAGAGGAACGCATAAAGCTTAAAGGGTCAATATGGTTCTTCAACTCTTACAGTCATTGTTTTTCCAGTTTTAGTCCCTAATTGGACCAAACTAGAGGATTAGTTCTCAAACTTCAAAAGAAATCACAGTACTGAATTGTGGTGAGGGGCAACATGTTCATTTTGCTTACACTAGGTGTGAAGTAAAAGAATTAACAGTTCATGGGTGCAAAATCGTATTACCCAGTTAATCCTCAAGTTAACCTCTCTTTTTTGTGTGTATTTGTTTATTGGCTTAAGGTTTTCTGCAGACTGTTGCATTCTTGGAGGTCATACATGGAGCCATTGGTGGGTTTTGTGCTATTTTACCTTTGGTTGTAAGATAAGACCTTTTTTGTAGTATTGATTTTCGGGTTTGGACTTTGATGTAAAGGGCTCGTGCCAAGTGGGGCGCTGCTTCCTCTAATGCAATGGGGTGGAAGGACTCATTTTTTGTTGGCAATTGTTCGAGGAATTAATGAGGTTTACTGATATTCACAAGTTAACGACAATTATGTTTCAGTTTATGTGCCTGCTTATGATGACCTATTTATGTTCATACTCACTGCAATTTGGGTTTTTTTTTTTAAATCTTGATAGGTCCAGGAGCTGCCATCGGTTTTCATAACTTTCCTTGCTTGGAGCCTGAGTGAGGTTAGTTTATGGTGCCAAGATTATCTCACATGATATTATTATTTTGGAAGATAATCTTTGATGGGGTGATTGTGTTTCACTAACCAAAAGACATTTACTTCATAGGCGGAGATTCTAAGAAATGCCCTGTTCTAGATATGATAGAAATAAAGGAAAAGAAAATATATCACATATTGCTTCTTGTGTGATTCTCGACAAAGTGGTCCTTATCTCTGTCCCTATAAATGTTTATAATTGATATCTAATTTACAGCCTGGACTTGGTTGACAGCTGAGAAGTACAGTTACTCTTATGTATTGAAGGAGCTGGCAAAAGAACCCACCATCTTTAAAAAGCCAATAACTAATGAGAGAGAGATACTTGTCATGTGTGAACAATTTTTAGGCTATAAATCAAGAGCTGATAATGATTGAACTGGGAATGAGGTTTACTTATCCTGGCATAATTTGATTCACGTCCAAAATACGTAAATTAATTAGGCTGCAAGAGATTCTGCTTACTTGTTACTGAGGTGGTAATCATAAGTGCTAACATTTAGGCTTCAAAAACTCTTGATTCTTCTTATTACCTCATTAAACAATCTTCTTTTTGTCTTGCAACTTGGAAATTTATTCTTTGGGAAACCTTGTCCAGATTATGCCATTTTGTGCGTAAAAAGAGGGAAATGAGGAGGGGAATTGTTGCTTTCAATGCATTTGTTTAGTATGTGTTATCAAAGATTCAGAGTTGCTATAAATCCTGCAAGTGAATTGACACAGTTTTTGCTCTGAAATGCTACTGCTACATATTTATCATCATGTGAACGGACATACTTCATTTGTGTCTGTTTGTGCTTTCATTGCTGCATATTGATTTTTACTTTTTGTCTTTCTGCGTACCAAAGTACTGTTTACATTTCTCTTCATGCATGTTTCCATTTCTATCTCTGGTTTTGCTTCATGTCCTGTAATGAATGCTCACAAAACATGAGATGATTGTGAGCGGAGCTGCAGGTGATTAGGTATCCACAATATGCATTGAGTTCCTTGAGATATTGTCCATATTGGATCACCTACCTGAGGTTTTTGTCTTTCCTTAAATTCAATTTTAAGAACCAATATGGTATACAAGCATAAGCTTATATTTAAAAAAATATTTATATCAGTTTTACTTCTCATCAGGTACACTTCATTCATTGTTCTGTATCCTATAGGAGTCGGTCCTGGTGAAAGTGAGTTTACAGTCTATACCTTCTTATGCATTTTTTACTTTGATACATATTTATAAGATCTGCGGAGTCACTCATCTCTTGTTAATTACCATTTGCTTTTGTATCATTAGTTTCACTGATTAGCCATTACCATGCAGTATGGCTCATGTACCAAGCACTTCCATTCATCAAAGAGAAACATCTCTATGGGGATTCTTTATTTGGCCTCCCCTTCAGCTATTATAATTTTGTTCGGGTATGACTAATTTTTAAGTTTGCAAGAATATATTAGTTTATAAGATGTAATCTCATCTTTCTTCCCATTTACCATTCCTTGATCATTTATCCCATAGTGTGTGTTTGAAGAATGCTAGTACGTTTTCATAATTAATATACTTGGACATTTTCTTCTAATATACTTCTAAAACTCAGATGACATTTTCAATCCAGGTTGTGCTTTTGTGCTACCCTTTTCTATGGTTGAAACTCTACCTGCATATGTTTAAGCAGCGGAAATCAAAACTCACTAAGCAATATTCAAGGAAGAAGAAAATGTGAAGGTACTCTTTCATCTTTGGAATTTAGATACCGGAAAATATTATAATAAGATGTAAACTCTACAAATATGAAACCTCAGATGTTTGTATGCCATCTATGAAGCCTAATAATGTACTATGCATCTGTCTACCATGTTGTTACAACAATAGAGTAGTAAATTTAGGGACAATTTCATAAAAGTACCCTAAGGTATTCACTTTTTGCAAGTTGTAGCCTTCTTATTTGATAATTGTAGAAAAATGTCCTAAACTTGCATTTTTTATTCATTTTGTGTAAATTTGTTTCAAAATGACGATATTACCTTTGAAATTCTAAAATACAAAATAATAAGTTAAAAAGAAAAAATATCCAGAATTTTCTCTCTTACTTTCATCTTCTTTCGACGTACAAAGAGGAAGAAAATTTAGAAAGATGAAAATTTTGGATTTTTTTTATTTTTTAAATTTAAAATCGTCATTTTAAAACAAAATTACACAAAGTGCAATAAAAAGACAAATTCAAGGTACGCTTTTGCAATTATTGAAGAAGACTATAACTGCGAAAAAATGAATGCATCTTGGTACTGTTTTTGCAATCATCCCTAAGCTTCATGCATCATATGTAATTGAAGTGTTGACTTTTATTTTGTTTTATCGCTCAAAAGGATAATTTAATGAAAACAAAGACAAGTTATAAGTAATATTGTTTTTTTTTTGTCAACGATTATTTAAATGTATAAGATTTGGGCTCAAGACCACTCTTTATGGAAGGAATGTCTAATTTTGTTATTTGACCCAGAAGAGTTGGTGAGAGATCAAAGTTACTCAATTGAAATGGGAGACCCAACCAAAATCAGAGAGAAATATGGCTTTGGAGGTACTGTTGAGGTCGTTAACTTTGCTCTCATGGACTCAAGGTCGTGAACTTTGCATTCATAGACTCTTAAGTCCAGGTGTTCGACCAGTTAAACAAACATTGGTTAAGACAAGTTTAAGTATTGTACTGTTTTCATGGACCCAAGATCAAGTAATTGACAAATTGAACTAGCAAACGTAGTATTGAGAAAAATGGTGAGATTAACACAGATGAAAACAGGAATAGAATGATTTTGTTGATCAAACAAAGGACAAGAACACATAATTGAAAATGAACAACATTAATACAAACAACCGGCGTACGCTTTAAAGCTTAATTGTTCCTAATAATCTGCTACCGGAAGGTGGTCATAGCTTGACGGAGCAATGAACACGATCTGGTAGACAAGAGCAGCGATAGCGGATCCTGCAAATGGCCCGACCCAGTAGACCCAGTGGCTGGTCCATGTCCAGCTCACCACGGCGGGTCCGAACGAGACCGCCGGGTTCATGGATGCTCCGTCGAAGGCACCACCGGCCAATATGTTCGCACCCACTACGAACCCAATTGCAATCGGTGCGATGGTTCCAAGGTCTCCCTTCTTTGGGTCCACCGCTGTGGCGTATACGGTGTACACCAGACCGAAGGTCATCACTATCTCAAAAACGACAGCGTTTGATTCACTCACCCCACTTGATAATCCAAAAGCTGATGTTGTCTGTACGATTATTCAAAACAAACTTTAATCATCAAAAATCATATCTAAAATAAAATAAAAATAATTAGTAGTTCATAAACTTTACCATGCCACCGGTTGAGAACTTGAGAAGCAAGCAAGCAACAACTGAACCAAGGCACTGGCAAACCCAATAGAGGACACTCCTCATCAGAGTGATGTGTCCTCCGAGGAAAGCACCGAAAGTAACGGCAGGGGGGGA
>JAYMSV010001448.1:0-12819 GCA_036897745.1 Erodium moschatum | reverse complement strand
AGAGGAATGAAAGGAATCCACGGCTCTAGGGACTGGCTCTGGGAGGGGTCCCCGGTTAGAGCCTGGCCTCCCTTTGGCAGTGATATGTTCAGGGGTCATGTTTCTTTAAGTTTAACTTGCTTTCAAAGCATTTTCCAAACCGTTATCGGGTCACTTATGCTAGGATCTGATTATACTGAGACCTGCGTGGCTCTATACATTGTACTGATTCTATATTCTCATCACTGAAATTTAGTAGATTCTAATAAAAATGAAAGCATCATGTGAATGAAAACCCAATCGAACCTCGTTGACCGGAGACCTTAAGATCTAGATCCAATGAATCAACAAAATTACATGAATCTTGTTAAATTTTAGATTGACCTGAGTCAACTACTTGACGCCGTTATTACATGAATCTTGTTAAATTTTAGATTAATCTGAATCAACTACTTGACGCCGTTAATTCTCAGATGAAAAATTAACGGCGTTAAGTAGAATAAAAATTAAAAGTAAGCCTGAACAACGAATTTTTTAGTTAGGTGTAATAAACGGAAAAACACGTTATATGTGTATTTTAATACCAAAATGAAGGGTTAAAAGAGAAGATAAAGTAAAAGGACAAAAATACCCTCATTAGACACACCTAGACAATCGGGTCCCTGCACTCGTCACTCAAATCTCTGCAAATACAATACCGAAACCGTTCATTCTTTTTCTCAGGAAACCATAAAAATTCAAACCGATTTTCAATTGTCTGTGTCCAGAACAGTACAAGACCTGTGCTCGAAGTACCGATTATTCTCGGCTGTTTCGCGAATTCTGAAGACCTTTCCCGATGGGAAGACCCCCCAGTAGCGGAGGCCCTGCGTTCCGCTTCATTCAAGTTGAGGTATAGCCATTTTTGTCTCCTGCTTTTCTGCTGCGAGTCTCTGATTCGTTCGTCTATTGGCATGCGAGCTCTGAAATTGGGTTTTACTCGTCCAAATGCCACAAGGGTCCGTGTATTTGTGATTGGTATCTGGGTTTTAATTGTTGTTCTTAATTTGTTTGGCTGTGATTAGGCATGTAGTCAAGTTTTTATCATATTCTGAAAATTACCACTGGTTGATCATAAGTTGGTTCCTTTCTGATTTTTTTTTTTGGTTAGGTTTGTGGGTTCTGTTTATTTTGGCTCTTGGACTGACTTTACCAGCATGGTTTATACAATTTGTGTTGTTTTAGTGGATATTACATGTTTGTTTTGCTGGGTTTTTATTTGAGGCTTGATTCTGTTGATTATATTGTTGAGTATTTTTTTTTAATGCAAGCATGAACTAGAGGCCTTTTGATGATTTTTCTTTGTTTTCCTTTCAACTTACTGATTTGTGGGTTGGCTCTCTTAAAACCTGACTTGCTGATTTCACTTAATGTCATGACTAATCAATCTGATCAATTTTGGGGATTTCGCTTTTGACCTGATTTACTGTTAGTAAACTGCATATTTAAAGTATAATGACGTTAGTATAACTTATAAGTAGTTTAAATATGTTGGTTTCCTCTTTGTTAAGGTTGCTGAAATGGAGACTATATTGCAAGAACATAATAATTCAATGCCCGCACGTGAAGTTCTTGTAGCTCTTGCAGACAAGTTCAGGTCTATCTTGCCTTCTCTTAATTGCTTAGAATATTATATTGTTCTTGGTATCCTTAGCTTTGGGTTTCAAGGCAATTGCTTCATTCGAGTTGAAATTGCACATGAAGTTCTTCTCACATTAATCTAAATAATATCAGTCTCGCCTTCTCTTAATTGCATGTGAAGCTCTCACATTTAAGATTATTACTTTTTCCAGTGAAACGCCGGAGCGGAAGGGGAAGATTTCTGTGCAAATGAAGCAAGTATGAGAATGTATTGCTTTTTTGCATACCGTGTTTATTTGAATTATTCTCATTTAATAATTTTCCTCATAGGTCTGGAATTGGTTCCAAAATAGGCGTTATGCAATAAGGGCAAAATCAAGTAAATCTCCCGGAAAATTGAATGTGACACCTATGTTCCGAGATGATACAACTCCTACGAGAAATGTGCCTCAGCCCATGGCTACCCCAATATCTGCTCCTGCCCTTGCCCCTTCAGGTAGAATTGGTTCTGGTCTGTTTATAAAACTTACTTATTTGGTGGTTATATTATTTGTATATTGACTTGTTAAGCGTGTGTATCTCTGATTTAAAGTGCCAATTTGTTTCCAGTGTTGCCATATGTGGCTTATTATCATTAGCACGTTCGATAATTGATTATTTAACTTGCTTAATTATTTGTGAGAGCATTGTCTACTTCGTACATATTGGACATGGATTTTTTATCTACCCATTAATGATCTATATTCCCTAATTCACCTCTAACACATTATTTCTTAATGTGGTCTCAAAGAAGCTTGAAGAAACAGAAAGAAATAGTCCAACTCTGTCAAAATTGATTTAAGTGAATATTTTACTGCAACTTCAATTCTTTATTTTATTCCCTACTCTGACTTAAATCAATTTCCATCAATATAATTGACGAAGCATGCTATGAACCACTACTCTCTTTCTAATTGCCAATCTTTGATGAGTAATATTTAGGGGAAATTACTTTTAGTTGCCCTTATGTATTGGTCACGTACCTTTAGGTACCCTAAAGTTTTGGTCACGTTTTCGACATTTTTACGTTATTATCCAATTCCCAAAGGCATGTAATTGATCTGTGAACAATTCATAAGGCATTGTAAATGATCAGGGACCAATTCATATAAGCATGTAAATGATCTCTCTCTGACCAATACTTAGGGACCCTTACTGAACATTTTGAAACATAAGGGTAACTAAAGGTAATTTCCCTTAATATTTAAAAACGTATCCCTTAACTTTCCATAATTCCCCCTCTTAGTCCATTTGCACTCTAGCCTTAGTTCAACTACCTTGACTCTTAACTGTTGTGGATAGTATATAATTTGGTAGTTGTCAAACTAATGGAAAGGTAACTCATCTTTATCAAAGTGATACTATATTTGTGTCTTTTCTGTTTTCCCTTTGATTTGGGATGGTAGAATTGTTTAGGTAGGCTACTATGAGTTAACATTCCCCAAAATTGATTCTCTTCTTATTTGTCTGTTGTTCCTGTAAATCTCAGGTTGTGGGTTAATAATTCCGAAATTCTTAACAGTAACGGAATTCAATGGAATACTCATTATTTTAGATGGGTACTTGAAAATGATTAAACATTTCTATTTTGATAGCTTTCGGGTGGATGGATTATAGATTTCAATTTGTCACATGAAAAATGCTATGCGTAGCCTATACGAAACAACACTCTTGGTTAAGTGCATGCATCATGTCATACCGATAAAAGCTTTGGTTCCTAATGACATATAAGAATACCTTATTAGTTGCATAGTGGGAATCACCAACCTAATTAAGTGAGAGGTTATATGAAATTTACCGTTTTGGTGCTATTTCAATGCTTCAGAATAATTAAGGCAACCAAATTAAACTATTTCATATTTACTTTGCCCTCATTTATTTTCTATGTGTTAGTTCCAAATGCAGGAAGAGGTGCTCCAGATAATTCTGTGATGGAGTTCGAAGCTAAATCTGCAAGGGATGGTGCTTGGTGAGTAAAAACCACTACTAAATTCTAATGACATTTTGGGCTGATCACGTGATGTTAATTCTTCCGTTTCTTTTTCCTACTCTAAATGAAAAGTTGTATCAGTTTGATGAAATCTATGCTTTTTCTCAGGTACGATGTTGCAAGCTTTTTGTCTCATAGGTCCTTGGAGACAGGTGATCCGGTGAGCTCATTTACTTCGTAAGCAGTACAAGTTATTTAGGAAATAAATCCAGCCTTTGTACTTTTCTAGTTTACTTGTCTTAAATGGTAGTTTTAATTGAGCTCATCATTAAGGGACTCATTCTTGAATGCATTTTGCAAGTCCGCTTTTTGCATAATGAAACTTCAGTATTAATCTTATAGTTCAAATATGCGCTTCTCTTATGCTTACACTACATATAGCACCGGTACTTCTATAGTTGTAAAACCCTCTGTATTTAAAGTGCTGACGTGCGTAGCATATGAGAGGTATATTTACTGAAATGTGAACCTTGCTGTCCTGTGACTTTAGCTCACAGGTTCAAGTCATGGTAACGGCATCTCTGTAAAAACAGAGAAGAATGGCGAGAGCCTCGTGCACTGGACCACCCGTTATATGTCAATCAAAAGACCTAATAATAATAATAATAATAATTTATTTGTTCATCTGCAATAAAGTTAACATATATTTTATCTGGAAAATTGTCCAACACAGGACGTCTTGGTTCGGTTTGCTGGTTTTGGGCCAGAGGAAGATGAGTGGGTTAATGTGCGCAAGCTCGTTAGGCAGCGCTCTCTTCCTTGCGAATCATCAGAGTGTGTTGCAGTTCTTCCCGGTGATCTGATACTCTGTTTCCAGGTAAATATTTTTTGTTCTTAGGAACTAATTTGATTCATAATACGTCATCTTATCAGCTTGTTAATTCAAACAAAACACCTTCAGGAGGGTAAAGAGCAAGCTCTTTACTTTGATGCCCATGTCCTTGATGCTCAAAGGCGGAGACATGATTATAGAGGTTGTCGCTGTAGGTTCTTGGTGCGGTATGATCATGACCAATCTGAGGTATAAAAACTGTCTCTTTGCATTCGATCATAGTGTCTACTTCCCTTTGGAGGAAATGAATTATCAATAACGTTTGTGTACGAATTAGTCATTACACATTAATTTATCACCAAGTGAGAAACCTTCGCTCTAAATTCACGAATGCTGAATACAAGAGTTAGGATGAGTACATGAATGGCGAATAGTTTATTCTAACGCACTAGCATGAACTCGATACGCTCTTATTTGGCACCAGCGATAAGTTGTTAGAAAATCCAAAGTATATAATGGGATAATCACTCAGCTATCCCCATGTATGCGTTATCATCAACCAACTATCCATAATTTAAAAAGTTTTTAACAACCCCCTTAGTTTTTTAGTCTCAATTCCATCAACTTTTGGGTGTGAAACGACAAAAATATCCTTGAGGGTGTTTTCGTCAGTTCACACCAAAAAGTTGAGGAATCGGGGGTAAATGAGACTGAAAAAACTTGGGTTGTCAAAAAACTTTTAAACTTAGGGGTAGTTGGGTGAGAATTGTGCATACTTAGGGGTAGCTGGGTGAGATGTACCCTATTTTGATTGATGTATTTTCCCATTGTACCTTATTTGAGCCACAATCATGATGCCTTTTCCTTTTTAAGCATGTATTTGGTTCCTGTTCATACCTACCTACAGGAGATTGTGCCATTGAGGAAGGTCTGTCGCCGGCCAGAGACTGATTACCGGTTGCAGCAACTTCACGCTATAAATGAGTCAGCATTGAAGAAAACCAATGCCGACCCTCCCGTTAGTAGGGTCATAAGTTTTACTGGCGAAACCATGCCAAGACAACGCACCGAAGTAGCCATTCCAGCCCCGGCCTCTCATTCCAATCTTCCCGCGTCCGTATCAACTCCAGTTTCACTTTCTAACGTCCCTGCAACTGTGACAGTTTCAGCTCCTGTTCCAGAACCCAACATCCCTGTAGCAACCACGGAGACTAAAACCATGGAACCGAAAACTTCAGAAACAAGAACTGCTGTCAATACTGGAAGTTCCGAAACTACTGGCATTCCTCAGAACACATTAGGAGGAATGTAGTGTTGGTAATCTGATATATTTTGTTCCCTACTTTGTAACCTGAACCTGTCTCGATTAGGATTAACTCGTAAATGTTGAATACAAAGTCTTTTGGGATGATACTTTGTTGAGTAGTTTTGGTCCTGTCATCTCACAAGGCACCATCTTATATAGGTGTTGGCTATTTGAATTTTGTTACCGTTATCTCTTGCCTGATTTCTATTCAACATGGATATATCAATGTTGAGATCGATCTATCAACTCAGACAAAATGAGATCTAAAGTCAATTTATTTTCTGTCAATTATATAAAGATTATTTCAGTCTATGATAGAGACTTGAGTTAACCATCTTCTCACAACTATTGTAGAGTATGAAAATATAGAAAAACATGAATTTATTAGAGAATAATCAAAATAATTTGAAAGAACGACGATATTAGTTATTGTTATAAAATTATACATTACATGTCTTACAATGATTTCTATTTATAGGCTATATTTTCATACTCCAAATAGTTACAGTCTCAATGGGCATACATGGGTATTTTAAAATATTGAGTTGGTTGATTTAATATTATCTAGATTGATAATGAGTTATCGAGGATAAATATCAATAACATACACAGTATTTAATAAATAATCAAGGTAACTAAAGTAACCACAAAGTCGCTGTGGTGTAGTGGTTATCACGACAGCTTTACACGCTGCAGGTCCCCAGTTCGATCCTGGGCAGCGACATATTCTTTTATTTTTTTTATCACACTATTGTGGTGTCATTTTTTGGACAAGTGGGATGGGCACGGTTGGGTACGTTACTCGAAATCAAAAGGCATACCCTGTAAAATTGTGGAAATGGAAGAGCGCACTAGAATACTAGATGATTTCGTGTGTGTGATATAGTTGATTCTGTTTATCTGGTCAAACTAATCGTTACCGAATCGTCCCATCTGCCCGGGAATGTGACTTATGTATTTTTACTGGACGAGGTCTGAAAAACATTACACATTACCAGTCACGCTACATGCAAAGTAAGGTTTTCTTCATGCAAAATCTTACAAGCAGCTGACATTCTTTTAGGCTTTAGTTGACTGAAGAAGAATAAGTCAAATATATATTATATATGTATGCAGATAAACAACAGTTGGTGGGCCCCACACGAATGAATGCAATTTTGCAGTTTTTATCCTAAAACTATTATTGTGATTAATTAAACTTGTTCAAAAATCTTCAGCTGCCAATCTTGTCTCAGGTATCACAAAAGTCAAGGCTGTTTTGGTTTACATACCCTCATATTTTGGCTACAACTTGCAACTTCTTCAATCTGGCATCGATCCTAGAACCAAGTTCCTTCAAAAATACTGAATTAAACCATGAAATGATCCATAACCCAAATGTCTCAGTTCTTCACAAAGTCATAATCCAAATTGTTCAGCCCTAACAAACATATAACCATCAAGCATAGCAACTTAGCAAGTGAGTTAATTAAGCATCCAAATGGGCAAGACCAGTTTTTTCTGGCATGGTTGGTTGGTTTAGTGGGACAACTTGGATAGCTGACAGCTAAAATGACCAAGATTATGCAGCAGCTATGGCAACTCATGCATGTTCTGTATAATCCATAATCTAACAAGCTTTTATCATGGTTGCTACCATTCTTCTACTGGTCAAATGAGACAAAATAATGCACCAACAACAATAGTTTATCATTAAAAGAATTCCCATTTGTATTAACAATTCGTGGCCTGGTTCTAGAGCTTAGATTTCGTGTGAACAGTTAGGGAATGTGATTTGCCATCCTCAACTACTAGTCTTGATTAGAAATATAGCTGACTAAAATCATTATATACCTCACAGTTTAGCTGGTTCAGTTTGAAGAACAAGCCTATCCAACAATCACCAAGCTGCAAGAGATGGAATGGAGGAAGGGATACATGGACTTGATACTAGTCCCAGCTGGGTTGTTCGTCATGTTCGCATATCATCTCTACCTTCTCTACAAGTGCATAAAAGCTCCTGATACCACTGTCATTGGCTACGAGAACAGCTGCAGAAAAGTTTGGGTCAAGAGAATGTTAGAGGTGAGTCAATAAATCTTCGCTACACTGCTTACAAAATTTTGGACATGCTAACCTGATCAATTCATGACATCAAAGTACAGGTTGATTTGAAGGATAGAAGTCAATGTTTTGGAGTGATCTCCAGCACCATATCTACCTCGACCTTCTTGGCTTCCATCTCTCTAACTCTTGGCTCTGTTATTGGAACATGGGTTGCAAGCTCTTCAGGGACCAACATCTTCAAGCTCCATATTATATACGGCGATACAAGCTCAAGCATAATATCTATCAAGTACATTAGTATTCTCAGCTGCTTCCTAGTAGCCTTTGCTTCATTTCTTCAGTGTGCGAGGAACTATGTGCACGCCAATTTCCTGATGAGCATGCCCAACAGTGATGTTCCGGTGGAGTACGTGCAGAGGGCTGTGACAAGGGCCACAGCTTGCTGGACGGTTGGCTTGCACGCAATCTACTTTGCCACTGTTCTCATGCTGTGGATCTTTGGTCCAATCCCTTTCTTTGCTTCTTGTGTCCTCATGGTGGTGGTTTTGAACTTTCTTGACACAAAAACTTCAAAAGAGACTCATAACTTTGCACCATCGAAAAGCCATAGCCATAACCTGTTCAAGAAGATAGGTGAAGACATATCAGAAGTTGCAGAAGCTGTTGGACTCCACCACCAACATGCAAGATCACAAGGTAATCAACCAGCAACTGTAGTCATGTAAGAGATTAGAACCACTACTACATTATCCATAGCAAGACTATGTTGTGGAGTTGTTATGTTGACAAGGTCTAATGTGAGAAATTGGGGGTCAGACCGAACTTGGAATAAGTCCTTCACTTGATGTATTGTATTTTCAATGAGTATATATGACTAGTTCCTGTGACATGGTTTAGCCAAGAACAATGAATGGACAGACAATCCATGAACTAAGAACATAATGGATATTTGTATCATACTCAGAGGAATATAATCTGGTTGAAGAAGCTTCAGTGAATTAAAATGCGTGATTCAAATGCTAATACCATAAACACAACATCCTAAGAGACTGTCATTCTCAGAGTCTCCGAAAATCATCCTCTCTCCTATTTTTTCATGCGATGATCACATGAAAAATGGAAGCCAAACTGCAAATACTCATCCACAATCTGCAACTACACAAGGTGACAGAGCCAAACCAAAAGAACATTTGAAGTAAGTTTAAAGCAACAGCTCAGTCACATACCAAATAGCTTGCACAATCAATTGGTCTTTCAGCCGCTCATACCTTCACTTCCAAGACCCAACTTCTCAGTTTAGAATCTCTCCCGCTATGCAAATCTGCAAATACACACAAAAGATATCTATGTACAGAAAGTGGTTTACCTCCTACAAATGGGGCCCATTCATAGGAAGTCTAGCGGTTAAATCATGAACTACTAGTAAGTAACACAGAACTGTATGCCAAATAGACCAATGATTAAAAATGCGACCATTAACAGGCAAAACTAGAATCACATGAATACATTTTGTATAACCAAGCCAGAAAACAGAAACCTATTCCCCTGTTAACTTGGATGACTTTTTACATTATTATATATCATTAGAGCTTTGAGTATCCTTGCTGTCATCTGACTGGGAGTTGGTGCTATCACTGGAACTATCAGTTGCATTTGCTGAGCTCGTTAGAACTCTTCCGTCCTCATTCTCAGTTTCTTCGCTTGAAGAATCACCCATGAAGGAGTTGAAGGCAAGCTGTATAGAATAGAGTACCAAACCAACTCCGTTGATGCCAAAAACAAATGTTGCGAGATAGCACAACCCGTTAATTATAGTCCTGCAAATAGTAATATAAGGAGGTGGTCAATAATCTTTTTTTTCTTCTGAAAATAAACTGTTGGCAACTTAATTTGTAAATAAGTAGCACGGTGAGCTACCTTATGGTAATTGTTATCTGGCGGACCTGAAAAGTGGGAGAAAGAGAATGACTTCAAAATGATCATCAATTCAAGCAAAATGCATCAACCATTGAGTTTCTTTGATAGAGGTTCTTCATACACACATCAAGTGAATCTAAACGTTAAAGAGAAACATTTCATGAAACTGTTTGAATTCCATTTTGATTCTATGGCATTGGTAATTAAATCCAATCAAAATTTCAGTTGTGAACATACAAGTGAAAAATGAGAATGAATTTTCTAGGAGTGTTAATAGGAAGCAAAAAGTGCAAACAAACTAACATGCTAGTTCTATAAATTATAGGAATAATTGCAGAAACTTGCCGTGAACTGTGCGCATTTTGCAGATACTATCAGTGTACTATTTGTTTTTTGCAAATCAACATCCCCCCAAATATTTTCCGTCTGCAAATCCACTAACAAGGTTAACTTTTTTTTTTGCAAAACATTGAAAGTAACCATGCAAAAGGGTTCCAAATTGCAAAATATGTATAATGAAAAGGTCAACAGATTTGCAGACGGATAATAGTTGGGGGATGTGTTTTTTCAAAAAATAAAAATAGTTCACCGATGGTATTTGGAAAACGTTCACCGCAAGTTTTTGCAATTATCCCTACATTATATTGTCATTTTCACATTAATATAAAATATACCAATGTGCCTCAAATAGTTCACATAAGAAGAAAAAGAAGTGAAGAAACTAACTGAATAATTATCTGATATTGTCTGGCGATTAAGACCACCCTCAACGGTAACTGCGAACTTGTAAAGAACAAGTGCAATAGCACCTGCTGCTATTCCACCCAGAAAAGCCTGAACAGGTGAAGGGGGTTTGTCAGGTTCAATAGATGCTGTTTGCATGGCTTTCAAGCTATCCAATGCTTCATCCTTCAGTGATTTGCTTGCACCAGTAGACCTGAATTTCTAAATCCACCAAAATAAACTCAATCAAAGTCCATTGTGCATGGAAAAAAATCACATAGAAATGAATAGTTTAAGTGAATGAAAGGCCAAAAGATAGAGTCCTTGTTATCCAAAATGAACCATACCAACACTTCCATCAGTAGAATTGAACATCATGAATACCGACAAACTTTTAGCCTACTTAAAATATAAATTGAACCACAATCACACAGAAAATGTATTGTCAGAATAAATTCAAGAACAACACACCATGTTCCTCAAAATCCAAATTCAGGAAACCAACCAGAACCTGAGACCTCAGAATTCAAGGTGCACGATATTGTCACATAAAGAACATGGGCTCATAAGTCAACAAACTTAACCTTGTTCTTCGGCACCATCGGTTACCAAATACAATCACCTAACATAACAAGCTTGGAAGTGCACAAAAGTAGTTCAGTTCTTAACCCATTTCCTAAAAATCAATGGTTAGCCATAATGTCCCATCAAAACATTAACCCAGTTCCTCAAACTCCATGGTTAGCCATATTTCATCAAAACAGGAACTTGGAAAGCAAACAACAACAACCCAGTTCCTCATATTCCAAGGAGACCCACATCATCACATAAAAAAGAACACATCTTGGAAGCAAACAACAACAACAACCCAAATGCTCACAAACCAAATTGTATAACAACAAGACACCAAAATAGAAAATTTTCAAGTCAATCAAGGACAAAAGTAGTTCAGTTCTTAACCTGATTCCTAAAAATCAATGATTAGCCATGATGTCCCATCAAAACATTAACCCAGTTCCTCAAACTCCATGGTTAGCAATATTACATCAAAACAGGAACTTGGAAGCAAACAACAACCCAGTTCCTCAAATTCCAAGGAGCACATCATCACATAAAAAAGAACACAACTTGGAAGCAAACAACAACAACCCAAATGCTCACAATCCAAATCCAAATCGAATAACAACAAGACACCAAAATTGCAAAATTTCAAGTCAATCAAGGACAAAAATAGTTCAGTTCTTAACCCAATTCCTAAAAATCAATGGTTAGCCACAATGCCACATCAAAACATCAACCCAGTTCCTCAAACTCCATGGTTAGCCATATTACATCAAAACAGGAACTTGGGAGCAAACAACAACAACCCAGTTCCTCAAGTTCCAAGGAGACCCACATCATCACATAAAAAACACACAACTTGGAAACAAACAACAAAAACCCAAATGCTTAAAACCCAAATCGAATAACAACAAGACACCAAAATGGCAAAATTTAAAGTCAATCAAGCACAGCAATACCAGCTCTTTGGCACGGTTTGCTCGGCGCCGGAGAGAGCGGAAGAGGAAGACAGAGATTGCTCCTGTGAGAAGAACACTCGCACCCACTTGGAGAGGCGTTGGGTCGTCAGTGGTGGAAAAAATGGAAGAGACTGAAGATGGGAGCTCGACGGGTCCATCCTCTGACACGATTGAGGTGATGGGATCGGTCACTTGGACGAGCCACGGGACGGGGCTGGGTCGAGGATGCGCCGATACGGAGTAGAAACCGGTGGGTTTGGAGGGGAAAGAGGTGAGAGGAGGAGAGAGAGAAGGGCGGTGGTTTGGAGGGTGGAGAGTGAGAGAGGAGAAGATAAGGTTGTTGCCATGGCAATGGGACATTTGGGTTCTACATAGAGAGTACATTTTTTGCAGCTTTGTTTTAGTGTTTCATCAATGGCTCGAATGATCTTTTGGCTCGTCCTAGGAACTGATATTTCTGGTTTTCAATCTTCTTCCTATATTATTTTTTTTTCTTATCAGAATAGTTTGAAGTTTAGTAGGGTGACCTCCATTGGTCCATTGCATTTCTTCCATTGTATATTACTAGACCAAGAATATCCGGACTAATTCAGATCGAAAGTTCTACATAATAATTTTCTAACCTTCCTCGGATTCCAATCCTCTTCCACGCCAATGTCGACATTCCTCCCCCGACAACCCACCAAGTTCGGTTCTCTTTGCCATGCCCCTCAGCGCCGATCACATGGTGTCCCCACCCTCTGGTCTCTCCCTTGATGTCGCTCAATCCCTGAAACCCGTCTCAGCCCCGGCCTCTCGTGCTTCTCACGGTCCCCCACCGATCGATCTCCGCATACTGGCTTGGAATTTTTAGGGTATGGGTTCGAAAACCCACAACCAACACCTCAAACACCTCTTCAAAAAGAAT
>JAYMSV010001447.1:0-12819 GCA_036897745.1 Erodium moschatum | reverse complement strand
AAGCCCGTTTACGGGTTTGGAGGTGAATTATTTAGAAGAAGAGATGAACCCATTTGAGAAAAGAGATAAGGGCTAGCCCATTTGGGACAAATTTGATAAATTGAGAATAAATAAGAATTTTTGTAGAGAGTGTGGTTTGAACCCTGGTTCAGGTGTGAGGTGCCAAGCTCTGATACCATGTAAGAGAACCAACTCAACTAAAAGCTTAAGCTGATAGTTGAAAGCTCAATTATATTTATATCTAACACGTAGCAATGGAACATATAGCTCACTGTTGCTCATGACAACAACTTCAATGAAAACATCAACATTCAGATATAATAACAAAACAGAACAAAGAGCAGCCACATTTTCATTAAACTTAACTTCTTTCGTGGACGAATATACCCTCCTGCTGCAGAGGAACAACCCTTGGAGAGAAGATGCCAAATTCAGAACATGATAGCACACATTTTACATTACACATTAATACAGATGTTCAATGTTATAACTTCTAAGCACTAATGAAAATCAATTTATAAGAACCACGGATTACATGCTTTACAACAATGTGCTAGAGGAGGGAATTAGAAATACAAATACCCTACTCTAAGCTACACCATAACCGAAAACCAAAACACAATTTATTATCGACCGTCCTCCAATCAACTAATCAATCAGGCATATTTAAACAAATGATAAAAAACGAAACGTGAAGCGTGAAGCGTTAGAAATGAAAAGTACGGATTATATATCCTAAAGTCTCATAAAATTTAATGTTATTAATCAAGTTGATTATAATTCAACTCCCATAGCTCTTTTGACCTTTCGATCTTATAGCTGGATATTACATTAATTAAAAGTCGTTAATAACTATGTGAAGCATTATCCATAACAGTTTTAAATAAGCATTTTCTACACGTCATGAACCAAAAGAAACGAGAAACTTTCTTCCTCAAATTATATTTATGTCGTTCTCGGCCCGATCTTTACAATGTCTGCGTATGTAAGATCCAAATTTCAGTTACCAAATTACCCTCCATTGGAAGTAGAATTACCCGGAAAAACAGGGTCCGCCACACGAATTAACCAACCAGAGGAAGGGTAAATCTGTCAAGAAATACGTTCTTCTTACTAACGGTCCAACAACCGCTTTGACCATCTTTCTCTCTCTAAAAGTCGACGCTCTTTCTCAGTCTCTTTCGTCTGTGAATAGCTTCTCTCTCTAGAATGGTCGCGTTTTCATGTTTCAACTCTAGATGGTGGCTCATACCTGTGCTCGAAACCGTAGCATTTCCTCTCTCGCAACCCTAAAGCTCCCAATTTTTCTGATTGATTTGACCCTGTAGAATGGAGCGGGCCGTGATCGATGCAGCCCTCGGCTTCCTGGTGCCGTCGTGGTGGGAGGTCAAGGTCACTGTGGCCGCGTCGCTGTTCGTGATCGGTGCCTACTGGTTCTTCTCCCTCGCCGCCGGCGACGACGGAACGGCCCTCGATACTTCGGCTACTTCTGGGGATGCTGATGTTGATAAGGTTAAGCCGTAAGGGTCAATTCTTTAAAATCAAATGTCTCTTTTTCTGAAATTTCTGAATGTGCCTTTTGGGTCGATTAGTCTCTGTCGATATCGACTATGTGGGTAATTCCATTTTTTTTTTTTTTTTTTGTAATTTGTGTTGAAATTATGTGGGTAATTTCAAAGTTATAGAATTTTGGTAGTCTTGGTTTTAACGTTTTGGTACGACGAGTGAAATTGATATTACTGGGTATGTATCAAAAGCCAATTTAATATATCCATTTTAGTGGGAAAGATCATCAGTTAAGACACAAGAAGATCATGCAACGGTTTAATTTTTCTGTTTGGAATTATAATTATTTGATTTCTGTGGTTAATGGCAGGAAGGGAAGTATTGACTTTTGGGTTCTTGCTTCTGAAGTTGGGATTATATCATGTCTAGGAAGTTAAAAGCCTCACAATTTCACTCAGCTTAAGCTTAATCTGATTTTTGTTCATTCTGTTCATGTATTTTCTTTGAGTTTTCAATTTGAGTTCCGTGTTTTCCAGGAAAATGATATATGGTTGATTTTCAAACTGTATGAGACTATGTCATATTTGGTTTGTAGTCACTTGGAGTCTTAGAATAATAAAACAAGTAAACTCTGAACTCAATGTCAGATTGGACTTTATTATGCTTGCTTGTACCTGATGGCAGGTTGCCAATTTATATATTGTCGAATTTGGTATCTTCTGTGTGCCACTATCTAAACTGGACACCTAATACTAACAAATAAGGTATATCCGTACAATCGTTGTTGGATATTTCCGAAGTGCTGGTTTAAACTTTTGGTGAGAAAAACGAAGTAGCACAGACTATCCAATTGATGACTGATGGTAGTTTATAAAATGCTGGGTTGGGTAGCATGTGATATTTTCCACTATATTTGAATTCTAAACATTGCAACAACGTTATTGGAAAATTCCTCTCATTGTAGAAACACAATTGAAAAGGGTGCTTACCTGCTCCATATCAATTCAAAATTCAATTCAAAAACTGAACCATTTGAACACCTCTATCCTTGATTTACCAAAAGAAAGATATCCTGAAACAGCACGTGTTTTTCTCTGTAATTTATCATGTTTCTGAATGCACAAGCTCCCTACTTTTCTTGTTTTATGTTTTTGAGTGTAACAGATCATTCCTTTTAATTTCTATTTATTGACAACACTATGTACCCTGGGCAGTAGTATTGTTGATATGGATTTTTCTGAAGGACATTGCTAGTGGAAGTACATGAATAGAACGTGATACTCCAATATGATGCTTTTTTTCCCGCAGATATAAATCTTTGGTTTGAGTTATGTTACTAAGACCCGTTTCTTCTTATGAATTGTGTGTATCTGGGATGTTTTTTTACATATCTCAGTGTTTTGAGTTTTATGCTATGAGTCATATTTTGCATGCTATGTTTTACATGGAGTAATTTTCCACTTGTTTGACGTGCAGTTCTGCACTTATTTTGTAGATGGTCCAGTTCAAAGGAGATCCACAGGCGAATTCCCCATACTTAATCAAGGTATTGCCATATCTTTTGAATATATTTGTTGTATCTTATTCTTATCATCTATTCATTTATGAAATTGGCCTACGAATGTTGTATCTATTCATTTATGAATTGGCCTACAAATGTTGTATATATTTTCATATAGACATCACTTAGTTACTGCAAGATCACCTGTGCATTTATCTTTTTTTCGTCCAGGTGGAACTGTTGGCAGCAAAGAACCTTATTGGGGCAAACTTAAATGGAACATCAGATCCTTATGCTATGATTACTTGTGGATCCGAAAAACGATTCAGGTATTTGATTGACTCCCACTTTCCGTCTTTTTGAACAGTTTGTCTGAAACAAGTATGCTATTTCTTATTTTTGAATTCTTTTTTGTTTGCAGAGTAGGTCTTATTAGGCATGGTATTAATGCCTGTATCATGTACTGATAGGTTTGGAGAGAGCTTTACTTTTGCATCCATCCTGCATAAAATTACTGTTAACACATTTAGTTATAATGATTATGAGATGGTACAATATCAATTTCATCAGTTGGATCCAATTTGTATATATGGACAGTACCATTAAATAGGCTTAATGGCTACGGGGGAAAGTAAAATATATTAGTTCTTCTAAAATGAAAAAAAAAATGGTTGAGAAAGGCACTATACTTGGATTTGACACTTGTGGACATTGCAATTATATGCTCATATTTATTTATTTATTTAAGGATCTAATCTTCCTATTTTTTTATGGTGGTTGGATGTGTCTTGTTTGTGTAGAATCATCACATTATAATTATATGCTTGTATATATTCATTTAAGGATTTAATATTGTTATTGTTTGTTATTTGTTGGTTGTCGGCTACATCTTGTCATCCTTTTTAGAATTGTTTGGCTTTCTTGTTTTAGAAGTTACTTAATTTTTACATATTTTGTTCTACAGTTCAATGGTTCCTGGTTCAAGAAATCCAATGTGGGGAGAGGAGTTTGATTTTTCTGTGGATGAGCTTCCTGTTGAGGTGTCTTATTACTATATATCCTTCCCGCGAACAAATTCAATCACATATTTGTTCTCTAGAATTCATTGATTTTGTTGTAGTGTATTTTTGCATGTTATTAGTTTTTTAACCTTGTCATGTATATAATTCTGAGGACATTAATGGTATCGGCGTTAAGTTTAAAGTCACATTTTCAATAATATTTTGAATATGTACATTGGGAAGTCTATTTGACGATGGCGATTTCTTTATCAATGTACCTGTCATCCCTAGTTTTCAGTTTCTTAGGTTGATTATAATATATACTTATTTCTTTTGCTTACCAGATTGCTGTAACAATATATGATTGGGATATAATATGGAAAAGTGCTATTCTTGGTTCTGTGACCATTCCAGTTGAAAGTGAAGGCCAAACTGGTGCAATATGGCATACATTAGATAGCCCATCAGGACAGGTGATATTTCCTTTCAAGTTGCTTTTTCGGTTTAGATTATTTGTTGCATACACCACCTCTTAAAATATTAATTACTGACAGTACAATTTGGTAATATCTTTTTAGGTTTGTCTCCATATAAAAACAATAAGACTTCCAGTAAACAGGTACCTATTTGCCTTTCCTTCTCTTTTTACCATACTGCGATGATTTTTATGTAATGTGACATAATTATTTCTGTTCTTTCCACTCAGTTTGTGCGTCCTCAACTTGCTTTTTATTCGCCAACTTAGTCTGAAGTAGCCATTATGTTATCTACCTCTCTGCTTTGAGCCTAATTTTTTAGCTCTGCTTGGTTCTTATAAATTACGGTCTCGTATTCTTCTTTATTTTGTTGTAGTCTGTGTTGTTTGCTTTTAGGAAATCAGTATGCATGTTTAGCCTTTGATAATATATATTGCATCTGAATATTATCATTGTTATTATCGTTCTAGCCTTGAATATGATAAACTGGTGTCTGACTGACTACATTTTTGCTGTTGCTTTGGTTATTATTATTTCTGTTTTTACCATTTCCTTTTCCTGATCTACTACTAAAGACTATTTTGTGTTGATAGGGTTATGAATGGCTATCCTGGATCTAAGCCACGACGAAACCAGGGCCCTACAGTGATTCACCAGAAGCCAGGGCCTCTACAAACAATATTTAATCTACTCCCAGATGAAGTGAGTTTTATGAGATGGAAAGCCTTGTATACTAAACTTCTAAATATGTATACAAGTCTATCTTTAATTTCTTGACACTGTTTCAGTAGCTGGCTTGATGAACACAATTTCTTTTTCAGATTGTCGAGCATAGTTATTCATGTGCCCTCGAGAGGTCATTCTTGTACCATGGACGTATGTATGTCTCTGCATGGCACATTTGCTTCCATTCTAATGTCTTTTCCAAGCAAATGAAGGTTAGCGTGTCATTCTGTAGTGAAAATTGAGCCTTTTTTTATTAGCTTAGAAACTGTATCTTCTTAAATAACAACAAATAGAATCAGTAGTGCTAAAGGATTATCTCTAATTGGAAAAGGTTTAAGCTTCATTAGATTGATTGTTTGTATACTGAACAAAATTAAAGGTAATATGAAAAATGAATTGTGGTAAGTGAAACCCCCGACCATTATAGTCTCCATAATGATTAAAAGAAAGGGTTAATTGCCAAAACCTACCCTAAAGTATTGTCCACGGCCGAAAAAATACCTTATCTAGTTTGTGGCCAATTACATTTTTCTAACAGACGACGGTGGACAATACTTTGTGCACCTTAAAAGCGTGTACAAAAGATAAGGTGTTTTTTTGGCCATGGACGATACTTTAGGATAGGTTTCGGCAAATTAACCCATGAAATAACAACAAAGGTGTTAACTAGGGCAGTCTGTACAGAAGAAATAGAAGCGTAATGCAAGCAAGAAGCAAAACACTAAGGTACACATACCTGTGAACAGTAATCATCCATTTCCTCCTCCTTTTGCTGACGTAATTCGTCCTAAGTAAAGAATATGGTTGTTAATTTGACTTTCAATGCTTTTTATTCTTTTCAGCAACAAGTAAGGTATCGGTTTTTTTTATAAATTCATCAAACAGTAACAATTTAGATTAACATAACCAAACATGTTACCAAACCAAGCTTCCATGTACAGTGAGTAAATAACAAATGGGCAGTTTTCACTAAGTATATAAGATAACACATAATGATATTTACATATTAGTTATCACTACAATTTATAAATAAAAAATGTATGATTCATTTCACAATTACAGTTGTCGATCTAATTAGCAGGCTGAAAGAGAGAGAAAAATTAATTATGGGCGTCATTTGTTTCCTATTTGCATTTTCAAAGCTCAGTGCATCAATAAAAGTTATGGACAGAAAACATTTTCCAATCTGACGGAAGTTTGCTTCACTATTTTCGGAGGAAACTTCTTTTCAAAAAGAGAATCAACTTCCTGACACACTACATCTTCTACAACATTTTACATGTTTGTATCTATCTATCTCGTATTATATATGATATATGAAGAAAATATAATAAAGTATCCATGTTCTCTCTAATTGCAAGAGCCTATTTCTCGCAAAATATACTCTTAAAAAAAAATTTAGATATCATGTAACAACCATGATGCAGAGTCAACCTTTAAGCTGCTATTCATATATATTAGCTAACTGACAACATTCTAATTACAAAACATCTTGTCATTTGTCCCGATGAGTCAATCAAGGGTAGAACCCTGAACTCCTGTCATTTTCATTCATTAGGTTGGGGCTTTGACTTTGGCAAACTTTTCAGTCATTTGATTTCAGAACAACCTCATGGCATCAGAAACACTGCCTTTGAGGCTTGAAAAAATTCTTCCCTTAGAGCTTTAAGTAAGATGCAGAAGCTGGGCCCAGAGGTGGATGGAAGCAGAAGAAATATGTTGTTTCTAGTTGGAGTATCTGAGTTAAGCAGTAGATTGTGGTTTATAGAAAGATCATCTATATTTATCACTCTGAGGATTTGTACAGCTTTGCATGGTGAGGGCAATCCCACTCAAAAATTTACAATTGAGAGTGACAGTGGGAGCTAGTAAAGAAGGTTGCAGGGGATATAGCAAATATATCTGATTAACAAGGAATTGATTAATTTCAGGCATCAACTATGGTGGATAAAATTAGGGAGAAATAAGGGAAATAATAATAGAATGACACTTAAGCACGTAAGTTAGCAATTATAAACCTGGGTTGGTTTTGGTGATTGAGATGGTGAATAACCACGCCTTAACTTAACTCCATTTCCGCTAAATTTAGCAACACCAGAAAAACCATAAGAATCAACATTAAGCCAAGCCTCCCAGGTGTCATCTTCTCCGGTAAAAAGTGCATGCAATCCCTATATACAGAAAGCCAAAACAAATTAATGCAGTACTCAAAAAGAAAAGAGAATCTCGCTTTTACCTCACCTCTAAACTAATGTGCATACCATGGTAAAGCCTTGCAAATCAACTCGAGCTGCAAAAAGCCCAGATGGTTGAAACGTCCTCCGATGCCAAACCTGGGGATTAGAATTCCAACTCAGTTGTTTGTTACTTCATTGACCAAGATGCAAAAGAAATATAGAAAAACACTCATGTCTAAGTTCAACCCAAAGAGGGAAGAAAATGAATTTATAGGTAATAAATAAAAATAAAAACTTCCCTAAAAGAGAAATGAAAGATTGTAAACAGTAAACTTGAACCAAAGTACTGCAGAACACCTTTCTACGAAAGGCAATCTCTAATTGTTCAGAAACGTCTTCACGGATAGGAAGCCAATCAAGCCCCCCTTTACGAGCAAACCAATGGCCTCTCAGAACACGCCTATTTTCTCCATTCCAATAAACTGGAAAACAATGTCTATTCACTAAATCAACCTGCATTCATATCATTTTACTTGAATGAGTTATTCGTTTAGCAAACATATATGTGCATCTGTGTTATAAACAGTAGACCAAATAACATATAGTAGTCATGAAAAGAGATACCCTCATCTTGTTTTTTCCTTGTAATAAAAAAGTAGATGGAAGAACACAATCACATCTGTAGACCTCATTGAGGAAATAAGGAACAAGAACTAGATAAGGAGTACCTCATAGAGTCCACCTTTCACTGGGACACCAACTCTTTCTTCTTCAAAATCATACAGTTTGGCTGACTCTGGACATTCTGAAGAAGGTAAGTTTGATTTTGTATCCAATTTCTTGTTGGAACTAGATGGTTCTCTTGGACCTTCACTGCACTCTGCATACTCCTTCCACCAAGCAGAAAGCAACTCCTCCTCTCTCTGCAAATGCATATTAAACAAATAAATTATTAGACTTAGAGAGGGGCTGAAGAGATTTCCTTTCTTATTACTTAGTGCACAGAGTGCTCCAGATTAAAAACCATTAGAAATAAGATAATAACAATTATTCTTTACTTTTGAAGGGTGTTTCATGGATATCTCACATCAGAAGAAAGAATGAATAAATATGTACCTCACTTCAAAGGGAATAAGTATGCATCATAACAATAAGTTAGGTGTGTACTTCATTCTAAACAAGGATCCACAATCCAAGATGAACTTGAGAAGTAAAGTCAAAACCAGTAAACAAACAATTACAGAGTTACAAATTACCTGCAAGAAAGATGCCTCTATTGCAAGGGAATCCCTTATACCAAAACGAAAGTAGTCACCCTTCCCCACTATCTCAGAGCGGGGGACTGCGGCAGCTAGCTCTGTTGTACACAAGAAGCAACAGAATGTCATCAAGCATGTCTGTAAAGTCGTGCACATGCTTTAAACGTGTGCATGTCTATTAACCAATGAAAAAGATGCAACTATGAAATTATTTGTATCTTATATAACTCTAGTGATTCCTTTAGCAAAACTCGGCATAAATTCATCAGCTGACCAACTGTTCAGCCCAATTCTTTCTTATCATATCATCAAGGACTACTTTACTGAAAAGGTTCCATAGACCAGCCCTCAAATCTGGTGTAAATAAAATGGGAAGATCACTACATCTAGTTCAGCCAAGCAAGTTCATGGCCTCCAATTCTCGGACACCATTAGTGGAGATTCTTTCATGCACTGTAAGTTATTATTCTTTTTTCAATGCACTACATTTTCGTTGAAACAAGTTTTAAAAATTACAGAATCTAAAAACACACAAAATAAGCAGATAACAGCACCAACAGAATGAAACAGTCCAAATTCAACAGAGAACTCACCGTTCTCTGCCAAAGGGACCTTGCAGAAATACCACCTGACATCACCACCATCAGAGGGACTCCTGGTTTGTGCAAGATACTTCTGTCTGCCTTCACAGTTCTCGATCTCATCCTCCAACCTCGCAATATTCGATGGCGTGTTCTTCAGAAAATCAGGTAGAGTTTCTTCAAGCCCATGAGAGCTATCAGCTCTTCCAACAGAAGACGATACCGGAGCTCCCTCTTCACATTTTCTACTGCTCCCATCACTTCCGAATTCCGGAACATCAAGCTGTGCCCCAGAGTCCGTCATCAAAGCAGTTCCGAAGCAAGCAAATGATCACAATTTCTCTTCCAGAACACACAAATTGCAATGCCCAATACAGAAAATCAACAAATGCGTGCGATTCCACCAACGATATCAAATCGGTATTCTTCAATTCAGCCAAACTCGAAGGTCAATTTCACAATCGGTTACTCTCCAAGCCAAATATCAAATTTCCGGTCTCGGAAATCGTCAGCAGTGAGGTTCGGATTGAGACGCACCCCGATAAAGCGATGCGTATCGATGCCACCGCCAAAAGACAAATACACGTGAAAGGAGAGAGACACGAAGCAATGAATCGGAGAGAACTCTGGGGAAAGCCAGAACCAAAGATGGCGCGTAGTGATTGAACATTAAACCCTAGCTTTTGTGGGAAAGTGAAGGAAAATGGACTGGTAGCTTTGGAGTTGAACGTCGGGTGGAAGAAGAGCAAACCAATTCGATGAGAACTGGCCGTTGCTGGAGCCTTATTTTCTTTTTCAAAACAATTTCAGCAGTTGCGTGCTACATTGAACATTTGCTCTGCTCATTCTCATTTTTCGTAAGAGTGGGTTTTTCAATTAAAGTTTGAGTTTGTAAAAATTAAATTAAAATCTGTGTTGATGAATTGATTAATCCGTTTGGAATAAAAAAAACTTATGATTTTCACATTGTGGATTTTTACGTACTAGTTTTTTAGGATTTTTATCGGTTGATTGGATAAATATATTGTTTTACTGAATTTATTAAATATTTAATTAAAATAGAATTGTAAAAAATAAAACAGATGTATTTGAACTATGAAAACACAAATCTAGTAACGAGCAAATTCAACAACCACACTTTTAATAAGCTTAATTATTATTTCATTAAAATAAAGTACATCAACTTATTCGTCGGATTCGCAATCCGCTCTAAAGAGATCTCATATGTGTTCAATAAGGTCAGGTTGGAGTTGCCCGTGGATGTTATCATTTCTGAGATGTGCTCGAGCAGCCAAGTATTGTTGGTAGGATATGAGCCCTCCGTGGTGTCGTTGTTGAGATGGTGTTTAATCAGGTATGTCCGGAGGAGGGTCGTTATGCCATTCTTCAGCTCCTTGAGCGTATTGGTCGTGTTCGTCCTCAACAATCATGTTTTGTAGAATGATACAAGTGTGCATGATATCAGCCAACATATACTTGTTCCAGACATGAGCGGGTCGGGAAGTTACATGCCACCGTGCTTACAAGACTTCAAAAGCTCGTTCAATATCTATCTGAGCATCTTATGGACTATAGCAAACAATTTGTGTCTGGTTTGATTGGATGTCGAATCAACTTCACAAACTGACTCCGGGTTGGGTAAATGTCTTCAACCAAATAATAAGGCCGACCGTATCGAATCTCATTGATCTCGTAGTCCACGACATAATCATGACCAATAATAACGTCATTGAATTAATATACGTTGTTGAGCACGTTGATGTCATTGTTCGAGCCATACCGAAAAAACGCTTGCCAAATCCACAAATCACGAGACGCTACATCTTCCATCATTATGGTTGGACGCTCGTGGTGATCTCCCTGGTCGAAGGCTCCTTGTGACACAGTTGGAAAATTATTCCACTCCCAATCATGTCATGGAACCCCGTCTATATCATGATTCCAGCAATCAGGTCAAGTCCTTTGCATTTGGTGCTCGCTTGTACTCCTCCAAAAAACATTGATCGCCTTGCAAAACCGCCGCACACATTTGAGTATGATAATTACCCCAATTCGTAATGATTCGTCTAACGAATCAGCCGAGCACCCGTACACTAGCATTCGTATTGCAACAGTGTATTTTTGGTGCGTTGATAGCCACATGAGTCCGAAAGCATCCGGCTTTTGAACGAAGTAATCATCATGTTTTGCTACCTTTTCCGTCATCTGATAAAAATGGGTCGACTCATACGGTATCGACGCCTAGACATCTCGGGCCCATACGTATGGTTGTCAACAAAATGATCCTGCATTAATCATTCGTGGGCTTCAACTCGACCTCTATTAATCTCTCTTCGGGAAGGTTCCCCACTTTCGACCCTTCGCCTTAATGTGTCGATCTATGGCTGGATTCTTGCTCATTCGTATTCCTCCATTCGCTGAACTCGTGTTTCCATCGCATGAACGTTTGCCTCGATATCATCCATAGCTCGATCACAAAAACGAGAGAAAAATGTATTTTTATATTGTATGTGATATGAATGAAGTGTGGATGAAGTGTTGAAATATTGAGTTGATTATAGGCTTTTTTTGTTATTTATTTTATTAATTTTTGAAAAAAAATCTCTTTTTTGCCACGTCAACGCAACGTGGCATCATGTGATTATTGGTTGTCTGCGATTCATGAATCACACGGTGTCGACTCACATTAGTGAATCGAACCGCACACGTTGTGCGCTGCATCGTGCAACTCGCTGTTCGTGATTCACTAATTTGTGAATCTGAGTAGTGAACCGGCTACGACGTATATGCTCTTACGGTCTAAAATTACTTATAATGTGGTTTTATCTAAAAGTAGGCATCAGTCGATTAGTCGGTATCAATAAGAGTTTTTATCGTCACCGGTCTCCGGTTTTACAAAAATCCACACAGACACTAACACCAAAAGTTACTGGTCGAAACTCAATTTTCATCAATCAGTTTTGGTCAGTTATCGGTTTTTTTAACCGGTGCAATGATACATAGTAATAGAACGATAACACTTACAGTCGTGGTTGGCGATTCGTCCTGAGACATCACAGGCGGGACTACCCAAATGCTAGGAACAAGAAGCGGTGGATGTAGAGGACATGACTCGGTAGACGGAGTACCAAGTATAGGATCGTATTCTATTAAGAAAGAAAGAGAAGAAATGTGAGAAAAATAAAATTGCTCAGAAAGAAAGAGAAGAATTGTCGCTCGTTCAAAAAAAATATGAGAAAAAAGATACAAAACAAACTGCGAGTCTGCGACTGCAAGAGACTAAGAGCATCTACACCGTGGGGTACAGATGTGCAAGGCAGGAGCATGGTGCAGGTTCAGAGGGTGCGGGGTGTGGTGGATGTAGGGGAGCAAAATCAGAGGGTGCGGGGCAGGTTATGGGGGTGCGGCTTCAGGGCAGAGGAGCACGATGCATCTTTGTGCATCGTGCCTCGAAGACGCGAGGCTTCGGCTGGGGCGTATGGGACGACGACGCGTGGCAAGAAAAACAAAAAAAATGACCGTTGCTTTGCAACGGCCATTAACGGCTAGACTTTTTTTTTTATAAAATTTAAAAAAAAAAAAAAAATTCCCC
>JAYMSV010001446.1:0-12822 GCA_036897745.1 Erodium moschatum | reverse complement strand
CGCTCGACTCAATGTCACAAATGATCTGACCCACCGGCAACTCCAAGAGGACCTTGTTGAGCACATATGAGATCGGTTTGGAGCGACTTACCACTCAGACGATGAGTGAGATGATTTCTTTATGCACAAATTGTCTTGTCAATCATTGTATTATTCAGGGATTAATAAAATTTAAAGTTTAACTTCATTTTAGTTAATTTATTATTTTAATAATTAAGATTTCATTTTAGTTAATTTAATTTTTTATTCATTAATTTTATCAATTTTATTTAGTATTTACTATTTTATCGAGATTTAATACATTCAGCAAAATATCAATTAATTATCCGATCAGCATCCACTCAACATCTCTGCAAATCATGATTCTCACACATGGTCCTCACACTGTGGAACACTACTCAATTTAAGAGACTCGCATCCCAATTCATCCCGGTCACCACATGATTTTCACACCATGATCCCCATATGTAAGTTCCTCATTGTACATGTTCTAAGTCGCACGTTGTAGTTGTTCTAACGCCTTATATATAAAGTGCCTGAGGCATTGAATCCTCATCACTTCAAAGACCATATTCTCAAAGCAAAACGTTATTTTAAAACCAAACTATTATATTAATGGGTTTTGCTTTTTTCTTGTTAAGTTAGGTTTCTTCTCCAAACACCATAACTTGTTTACTGGGCGCGAGATTTAGTTCGTGGTATTTGGATGGAGTTCTTCTTGTTTTTATTTTCATTTATTTAAGGAAAAACTCGATGTAGTCTTGTTGTATTTTGGTCAATTCTCAAATCATAACCCATACCTATCAACTTTCTTACATAATAACAAGTTTGACAAATTAATTCTCAAAATCTGTTAAGTGTGACTAACTCCGTGAAATACCAGTCACATGCTTGCCACGTGCCTCTTAAACATGCCTGAAACGGCATAAGAAAACTTGATGTCATAACGTAGACCTTTCATTTATTCTCAAATCATAACCCTGACCTATCAACTTTTCTTGTTACTCATTAAACGGTCTTTAGACTTGAGGACGGAAAATGACAAACATTGCGGTCAACGTTATGATATGAGAACAAACTTTTTCTTCGTTATGATTTGGTAATAAACGAAAGATCAGGGTTATGACAACGAGTTACCCCTTTTTTTATTTTTTTTAAATTACCCCTTTTCATTTCTTGTCATTTTTTAGTTGTGTCCGCCCTCAAATATTTTTAATGTTACATATTACTATTAAAAAAATTTGTGCCCTCCTAGGTGACTCCGCTGCCATTGTCACAGTGTATCAATAACATATTGTCACCTTTCGGTATCATAAAAAAACTACTGAAAAGATGAGTTTTGCATAAAAAATCAATCCACCATTTTTCCGGAAGTTCTTCGGATTATAGCGGTTTTGCACCAAAAAAAAAGCTCTGTTTCAGGTCAAAACCCCCAACGTTTTCAGTGTTTTTTCTATGATAACGAAACGTGACAGAGTGTTATTAGTATATGAACCAACCTTTACTTTGTGTTATGGATAAAAAAAAGGCCAAAGTGAGTGTGTTAATGAAGTTAGCCGCTAATATAATGTTCTAGCATAAGTTATTTGAAAACTCGTATTATTTAAATACTTGTCGAGCGACATGAAATAGTTTACCTGATCGGCGACGAAGATCAGCCAAACGTGGTTCGTGGAGGCGATGATCGGAGACTTCTTCAGCAGCTTTGGGACACTGATAAGTAGTAGAACGAAGGAGTGAGCTGCAACAACTCCACAAACTCCAACTAAGTACCTGTTTTCAAAGAATTTATCAAATTATTATTTGATCATACTTCGAAAATGTACCGTCCCGAAATGTAATAGTAAAATTTTAATATGTTCTTCAAATACATCTCGGGTACAAAATCGTTTGTTAGAGCATCCACAATGTGGGGCAGAATGACCGGAGAATTCATCCAAATCACCGATCAAATGTTGGTAGAAAAGAGTCGTTGGAAACCAATGCCTAATCACTAACGACATTTTCGCCTTTTTATAAAAATCGACCTCGAATCTTGGCTGCATCATCCAAAGTTTACGTGCCCTTCCTCTAAGAATTCCAATTGCCTTGCCCTTTTCATTTTTGTTTTCAACCTCAATTAAAAATCGACACGAGGAGGAGAGAGTCCAAAATCAAGCGCCCGTCGAAAAGCGAGGCTAAAGACGAACAAGATCCTTGAGAGGGAGACGTATTTTAAGCAAATTACGGAAATAAGTGTAAAGACACGTCGAAAATGACAAAGACCCATCTGGCGGAACACCACGACGGGATCTCCTCGTTCTAGAAATGTATAATTTTATGTCTTATCTATTAGAGGATCAGCTCAATTAAAAGTTTAACGTGAAAGTCCAATTGACTCTGAGCAGCCCACGCAAATCTAATGACTGACCTAAAAGGACATTTTAGTAAAAAGAGAGTTCCCTCTTACCCTCTGTTTGGCTCCCGGGAAAGAGAAAGAAAAAGGTAAGAAAATCTCATCTATGATCTCAAGTAACTCAATCAAGCTCGAAATCCAACCAATGTGGTCATTTCTTCCGAAATCAAACCCAATGACTAATTCCACTTTCTCGTCCCAACCCAATTTTCTCAGTAACCAAACAGGAAACACAATTTTCTCAGTAACCAAACAGGAAACACAAAATCAGAGAAACTCACTCGAAAGTTCCGGAGAAGGACCACTTGGAGTAAACGGGGAGGCGAAAGCCGTAGATGTAGACGGTGCCGCCCTGCTCGGCGGCGATCATGAAGGACAGCGCCGTCAGGGAAGTGACCAGGCAGAGAAACCTCATCGAGGTCTGGACGACGTCGTGTTTGCGCCGTAAAGCCCTCTCGTCGGGACTCGCCGGCGGCACCAGGGGCCCGCTCATTGTGCCGCTGTCCGCCGCCAGCTTCTCCTCCGGGACCTGGAGCGCCACCTGCGCTTGCGTCATCATTTTCCGGCCACTCAGCATTGTGCAGTGTTTGTTTTGGGTAAATGGGAAAAGTGGTTATGGAATGTGAATTTTGGGTGGGGTTTTTTATGGAGGGAGTTCATGGCATGCTATGTGTGTGTGTGATGGTTTGTTAATATTGTTTTTTTTTTTTGGAGGTAATCTCTTTGAGTCTGAGTGAATTTACAAAAGATCGGATTATGTTAAGACCGTCCACAATGGGGTTGATTCCACACGTCGATTTGGTGTCCAAAACAGTAAAAAAATAATAATGGAAAAGCTTATGTGCCGCCATTGATTTTCTCTCTCCCGAGTCTGCAGATTCATCGACGTCGAATCTCTCTCCTCTGATTCGTTCTTCTCTCTATCTCTCCTCCCTGCAACTTGTGTGTGATGGTTGAGTGAATTTACAAAAGATTGGATTATGTTAAGACCGTCCACAATGGGGTTGATTCCACACGTCGATTCGGCGTCGAAAAGAGCAAAAAGAACAGGAAAAGCTTCCACCGATTTCTCTTCCCTGACGATTGCAAAAAATACAAATTACAACAAAAAGACAGGTTGATGAACAATAAAAAAGAGGGCTAAAAATTGCAACAACAAAAAAGAGTACTTCAAGGTATTTTTTTGCAACTATCCCCATACAAAACGTTCGAGCAAAACATCTCGAACATCTATGTGAACTTGACTCAAGGATAAAAATCTATCTTCGCTATTACGCTCTCCTTTAATAATTGTAAAAAAAAATCTTGAATTTGTCTTTTGCTGCGCTTTGTATAAAAAAAATGTTCAAAATGACAATTTCACCCTATTCAAATCTACAAAATAATAATAAAAAACAAAAAATCTAAATTTAGTACTCTTTGTCTGCGAAGAAGAAAATAAAGGGATCTGAAAATTTAAATTTTTTGTTTTTACTTATTACTTTTAAATTTAAATTTTAAGGACAAAAACGTTATCAAGACAAGTTTAGGGTACTTTCTTGCAACAATCTACGAAGAGGGCTACAAATGACAAAAATTGAGTACATTAGGATAGATTTTTGCAATTATCCCCATCCAAAACATTCAAGCATAAACTATAGTCTCCTAAACTGAGGGAAGACAAGATATGGGAAGAAATGCAACTTGAGCATAGTCACACTTATAGAATATTGAATAACACGACATGTTTGCTGTTATCAACATAAGACAAACAATGCCGACAATGCCAAAATCTCGAAATTGTTTTCCAGCACCTATGAGAAATACTATATCGAGTTTCTCAGAACAGTCTCAATGAGAGCACTTGCAGATTTGAGTCACAGCCGATAAGAAATACTATAACGAGTTTCTCAGAAACAGTCTCAATCAACAACAATTACAGATTTTAGTCATAACCTGTTCAAGTTAATATAACGACAGACCTAGACTCCAAACATCAAGTCCACGATCTTTGACACCACTGATTTCGATGGGGAAGCAATGGCGCCTCCTGACTGGCGTGCATTGGTAGTACCGTTTTGGACATAATAGGGGCGTGGAGGGGCTCTAGATGCATTGAGCTCTGAGGTTCTGGTTGATACTGGTGGGGGCAGTGGCATGAAGCCCTGATGGTTGAGCCTCTCGTTCAGAGTCTGGCGCTGCATTGGATCCACGGGCTTCACGCCGATTATCAGTATGCCGTTGATTTGCATTCCGTTCTTGCTGAGAGCTTTCTGAGCATCAGAGCGGTTCTGCAAATAAAAAAACAGGATTACAAAACTTGATTGTCATGCTCAAGCTTAACAAGAATCACATTTCAATCAAAATTAAAACTAGCAAAGTACGAACCTGATATAGAATGTTCATCCAGTTTGCTTCCCTTGGTCCTGGAATATGTTTCAAAATCACACCACATTTTTCAAACTCGCGCAAGACTAAATTGGTATCGCCTGGGGAAAATCTGGATACCAAAGTAGAAGAGAACATTAAGCTGTGTGTAAATCAAGGAAAAAATTTGAAGTGCTTGCACAGATTTGAGAAACCCATGAGCAACAAGTAACTCATTTGATCTGCCACATATACAACAAAAAGATCTAAAAGAAGTTTTATTCACATATCCAACCCTATGCTATATATGCAGCTCCGTCTTTCAAATCATTCACAGTCCAAGCACACTTGCATCAGATTTGCATCTATTAATCTTCACTCTGTTTTAAAAGTGATTAAGATTCAAGACTAGGGTTCATGAGTTCAATTACAAGTAGTTCAGAACCAATTTAGAGATGTCATGGCTCAATTTCTACTAGTATGGTTATACTTTCTATACAAGTTAGGCATGGCTAGATATTTCTAGCTATTCTAATTGAGTCCAATCATTTGGTTCGATCACTACCCCGATAAAGATAGGCATCAATTTGGAGAAAAAAAATGCAAATGACAAATAACAAGATGTAGAAAGATAATATTGAGAGGGAATGTAAACATTACCCATAAACCGTAACCCACTCTTCCTCGTCGAGGTTTCCAGCTGGCATGCAATTCCTCTGTATCTCTGGCCTGGCCACTTCCCTCGGTGGTGGAAGCATGATCAAAGCGCCAGGTTGAACAACTCCCTCAACAGGGGAACTCTTTCCCTTGTCTTCTTGCTCACCACCGCTCCTTGAGGGTGACCACCAACTAATCCCCGCTGAACCCTGTTGACTAAGCTGCCCACCCTTAAGAGCATAGGAGGTGCTTGCCTCTGACTTGCTTTTGGCTGGAGTGGAGAAGTCTTGACCAGGAGTATGTACTGGAGTTCTTGGGTCCGATTTTACTTCTGGGGACATTGGGTAATCAGCTATTCCAGATTCAGGAGAGAAATCTGAGCGGTCTTCCAAAGTGAACATGGGAGGTGGTGGAAGATCCGAACCCCCAAAATTCTCTCGACGTAGAGCGGATACAGCAGCTGCCTGGCCAGGAGTTGAGAATTTCCCTCTCCGGGCAGAAACAGGAGAAGCCAGATCTTGAAAAAACAAGGATTGCCTCCCAGACTTGGGGGTTCTGTGTACTGTGGTACTCATATTGTACTTGGTAGAGATAAAGATAAGCCTGAAAATCAATGAAAAAAATGATTAGCCAAATGACCATATCTTTCAATCAAACATGGTGCAAAAAAATACAACAATCTTTCCTAGTTAATACAAACTAATCAATAAATCCCGCCCAAAATACATAAAATTTCATTATGATTGTTGTTCTTTTACTAAGAGGCTCCTAATGAAACAACATAGCATTGATTTTCTTCATATTTTCTATGGTAGAGAAAAAGAAAAGTCTGAAAATCAATGAAAAAAAAATCATATAGCCATATGACCATATCCTTCACTCAAATATAATGCAAGAAAATACAACAATCTTTCATAGTTAATACAAAGTAATCAAAAAAATCACCAAAAATACATAAAATTTCATTATGAGTGTTGCTCTTTTTCTTATAGGCTCCATATGAAACAAGATGGAACTGATTTTTTCACGTTTTCTACCCTTCTGCTGTATTGCAATATCCATTCAAAATCCCGATTGAGAAGTCAATGAGCTAAACAATCCTATGAGTCATATAAGTTCAATGTGGAGCAAAACTAGCTGATTATTCTCATACCAGAGTATACAAATCACCAGTTCACATCAGTGAGCTCAAATTTCTATACAAAAACCTCCAAAAAGGTTTATACATAATCCAAAAGAAAAACAAAAAGGAAAATTGACCCAATCCTAGATTCAACTAGTTCAAGCAAAACTCGAATATTACCCAAATACAACTACCAACATTTTCAAATCACAGCAGAACAAACCACGTAGAACCTCAATTACCCATTTCCCCCCAGATTCTGAAAACCCATACCCCCACAGCTACCAGAAATCGAAACCGTTTCCCACCTATTTTCTCGGCCGCCAAACAGAGAAATTATGAATTGAACACAGTATAAGAGGATGTATTTATACATAAGAGGATATACAGATTGGCATACGCGGACCTCTACCTATAACATACACAGACTTCGATCAATGTTACAGTTCTTTGCACTAACAAAGACGAAGAGCAAAACAATCCTATAGGAGTCATATAAGTTCAATGTGGAGCAAAATTAGCTGATTAATCTCATACCAGGGTTTACAGAGTATACAAATCACAAGTTCACATCAGAGAGCTAAAATTCCTGTACAAAAATCTTCCATAAAGGTTGATTCATAATCCAAAAGAAAAACGAAAAGGAAAATTGACCAAATCCTAGATTATTACTCAATTACAATTACCAACATTTTCAAATCACAGCAGAGAAACCACGTAGAACCTCAATTACCCACTTCTCCCTATACTCCGAAACCCCATACCCCCACAGCTACAAGAAATCAATACCGTTTCCTACCAACTTTCTCGGCAGCCAAACAGAGAAATTATGAATTGGACACAGTACATGAGGATGTATCTATACATAAGAGGAGATAGAGATTGACATACGTGGACCTCTATCAATGCTAGAGTTCTTTGCACTAACAAAGACGAGGAGCGATAGGTACCTGACGTTTCAGCTCAGCCGCGCCGGAGAGCAGAATTGGGACCGTAGAGACTCGAAATCGGAGCGTCCAGTGACTCTGAATCTTCCGAAACGTTGCCTCTCGAATCGATCGAGAGAGCGGAGCAGAGAGCTTGAACGGATCGGAAATGGAGGCCTAAATTTGAAACCCTAAACCTTGATCGAATTCAAATTTGAAGGATCTTTTTGGATAATTTTAAATGACGATTTCACCCTCTTCCATTTCTCTTTATTACGAGTGATTACCACTCAAAGGGCCCATATAAGTTTCGTCAGCCCAATAACTATTCTACTGAGTTTGTTATTCATTTGCACCTAGATGTGGGCCCAAGCCCTTGAGGGTGAAATTGTAGGATATATTTTCTCCTAATTTGTATTTCTTTTTTTTTATATATATATATACCTAATTTTTATTTCACATATTTATCCTTGAAGGAATACTTGTAAATAAATATTTTGGGTTTTCACTTTTTTGTAACTTGTATTTCCTTTTTTTTATAATTACAAAAAAAAATTATTCAAAATAACGGTTCTGTCCTTGAAATTGAAATTTAAAAATAATAATTAAAAAAATAAAAATCCAAATTTTCATATCTTTAAATTTCTTACTCTTTACGCGATAAAAACAGGAAGAGGATTAATGATTTTTTTTAAAAAAATTAAGTTATTAGAGTAAAAAAATATCATGTTATTAAAAAATACAACTAAAAAACAAGAACATATACTTTTTACAATCATAAAAAAAATGACCCGAGGTGGTCGAGATTCTGACCATCTTGGAAGCGTTAACTTGGATCTATGAGGCGTGTTGGGCCCAAGGAGTGGTGGAATCAGATTGCTTAGGGGTGGTTCAAGCAATCAACGGGAGTGATAATATGATCTCGCCTTTCGGGATGTTGGTGTCAGACTGCCGGACAAAGCTGAAAACTTTGTCAGGTTTTTACCTGCATTTTATTCGTAGAAAGGCGAACTCAGTACCACACATTTTAGCTAGGAATGCTGCAAATTGGGATTTAGTGGATTGGGTTGTAACCCCGATCCCAGGTGAACTTTTTGTAGCCTTAAATGACGATTTAGCTGATTAATGAAAAATTCCAATTTTACCTCAAAAATAAATATGTCAAAATTATTTTTTTATAATTATTCCTAATATATAAAAAAAAAATGCACCCACTCCTACACTTCCTCTCTATCACTAGAAAAAAGTAGAAAAAAAAGAACCTAATCTTTGGGCATGTGAGGTAAAGATTGCATATAACTTTTATCCCTATCCCTATGGGGAAATGGAGCCCAATTGAGACCATGTTTGGTCCATTATCTTTTAATAATATCATGCACATTTTTATACTGTCAATGAGCTCCAATAATGTAGTCAAAGTTATGGGTAGTTCTTCACTTGTAGTGTGCATGTGTAACAATTTATATGATTATAGACAAGCCAAGGTGACATGATCTTTATATCAAACTTTTGGATTGGTATATTTGAAAATGTATTAAACTCCTATCGATAAGAAATAAAAATGAATTGTTATTTATATAGGTTAGGATCAAACAACGAAATTGGTATATGTGTTAGTTACGGTCATGGGGTAAATGTTCATATATGCGTGATATATTTGACTCGTTTGTCACCTCCATTCTATATGCATATGTTTAGTCTTGTTGTAACACACTAAGCATGTTCGAAAACGCAAATCGATTTGACATCCCGCTAAACAACCTAAGCTAGTGCCATACACAGTTCATGTTGTAAGCTGATCGCAAGTCCTGTTCAAAAAATACCAATTCGTTTCCATACGGACGGGTAAAAATCTAATTCCGTGGACGGGTTACTCACCATAAACCCACGCATAATGGAAAGTATGCACGTGACACAAAGCGTTGAAATATATCGATTTCCCACCAACAACAACAAAAATAATAAGAACAAAGTGGTATTTGGGAAGGGTATGGTCAAACTTATCTAATAATACTAAATGTTTTTTGTTGTAGAATCCGACCCGATATAAATCATCTATTTTATATCCAACGGCTTGTTTCGTTTCATTTCGTGTTCTTTCGATTCGATTCTCTAAGAGCATCTTCAATGTTAATATGTTGGTGATGACTGATGGAACAAACGTAAGAGTGAGAAGACAAATATAATAATTAAATAATCACGAACAACCGGCAACGCATCCGTTGACGGTAAGCTCACCATCGGCACAAACCGCCGGCGGGTGGAAAATTTGTGAAGAAAATGGCACGAACAACCTACCAGTGGAGGTTGCTGACTGATAGTGCTGGCTAATAGAAATTTTTAATATTTTTTATTCGAACAACCAACACAAACAGTTAACCACTGGAGATGCTCTAAACAGTTTGAGAAAGAAACTACGGGTGATTAAAAAGGTCTAGTCGAGAGTTCAATACTTTCTTCTTCACAAAATTAATTACGAAAACGGAGTAGTTTGCTCGATGATCGAAAGTAGGAGCGACAATGATGGTGATCGATGTGGATCGATGAGAGAGGACCGAGCACGACCCTTACACCATATGAGCTATGGACAAGCAAGGAGCAGGACCAGAGGCAATCTGATCCAAAATAGTAGTATAAAGATATAGGCAAGAGAATAAAAGGACATGGTGTTTTGTTGCTAGTGTTACCGTACATGTGCCCTCCTTCATTCATGTCCGGACCAAAGTACATTCACTTCATCTTCTACCACAAACCAGCCAAGCAATTATAACAAAGTTACCATTCTGACAAATGATTTGGAGGACACATACATTGTACTTTTATGTACATGAACATGTCATATGGTGAGGGTCGGGGCTAGGAAAACCGTCTTACGTTAGAATGTAAAATCATAATCGAGTGTCTGATTACGGAGTTTTAGTTTTTGATTGATGTGATCTGTTGATGTAATGTTCCACCATCTTTAGAAATGTTAATTTATGTAAAGGACATGTATGAGAAGAAGGTTATGTTTGAAATTCTCTAATCAGAAGAATCACGACCATTTTTTTTTATCAAAAAAAAAATTAATGCATTAAAAACAGTGGAGTGGGTTCCGGGAAGGAAACCACAAACCACTAAAGTAACAACAAGAACCAAAAAGTCCAACATACCCGAAAGGACCGAAAAAACAAAGAGACAAAGAGTCAACCGCACCTCTTAGAAAGGGAGAAACACTCGGAACTGAGAGGAGAGAGGAAGAGCTCGAGCATGCTGGAAACAGCCTCAATTGACGACACCATCCAACAACTAGGATTCTCAGTTTCTTCTTCTTGACGGCGGAACTTAAGGGCAAGGTTATAGTGTCAAATTCGTGGTCGTTCCACAGGGCGCTCCTGGTGTTGACTGACACCACCCCACATATGGATCCGACGACTATTCGCTTTGGTCACACATCTGTACGGGTAAGGGTGCAAATATCCCTATCGACACCATGCATAGGAAAGATTAAGATCTGGATCGAAAATCTGCTAGTCACGTCCATGATAGTGGACTGCGACACCACAAAGAAGTGTTGGGGGGCTATATGAGGGTTTGAGTCCAGTTAAACATCAAGAAGCCCCTCCGCTAACAAATAGTTCTGAAGTTGGGTGAAGGGGATAGTAAGATCACGTTGGATCTACCCTACGGCGTTGTGGCTGTCATAGGGACGTGGTTTGGGAATGCACATCGTCCCTTCACAACATGGGCCCGGAAGCACGCTGCTTTGGGTCTTCTATCAAAACGGGATTGGTATTCTTCTGTAAAGATAAGTACACGAAGTGTTGAACTTTTACCAGATATTTACGTGAGAACGAATATGATATAACATACATCACATGTAGATCTACATACGATCCTCCTCTTCCCCCTCGTGATAACCCAACCCTTACCCTATAACTCTCTTAATTAATTAATTATTTTCACAAGATTAAAAACTAATTGTTACCTTAAACATCACATGACCTTAGTGGTTATGGGAAGACTTATTTGCAAGCTAAGCACGCGATCCTCCTCTTATTCTATTGCCTCCTCGATCCCTTCTCATCTCCACATTGGTTTCATAATCAATTTTTAATTAATTAATTAACTCACTAATCTCTACTCTTAATCTCATGGTACGTTCACTATACGGTGCATAAACCCATTTTATTTTGTCACTGAAATCAATGCCTATGACCAACCAATAAAGCTCTCTTTCTTAATCCCAAGTAATTCTCTAATACATTTTTGGTGATGATGCTCCCAAAAACCTTGGCCCCTCAGCTCATGGGCAATCTCCCCCCTATGCCACAACTTTGTCCAATGAGTACAAGTGTATCTGGCCTAACCCTCGGGTCGTCCACAGTGGAGGCTGATCAAGAGGTCGATTCGACGTCGAAATAAACAGAAAACGAGGGTCGGATTCGGTGGGTCGAATCTACACCTGGAAGGAGAAGATTCATTGAGGGAGGAGAGAGAATCAGTGAGAAAGGAGAGAGAATCAGTGACAACACGTCAACTTTTCCTTTTTTTTGCTCCTTTCAATGCTGAATTGACGTGTGGAATTGACCTCATTGTAGACGGTCTTAGCGGTACTATGAAAGGGAGATTTTCGAATACGTATCTTTAAACGATCTGTATTAGTAAAAACATGACGTGTTTATCTTTTTTCACAAAAAAAAATATAATTTTTTTTACTTAGTGTTAGAAAACAACGACATATGCTAAGTGGTAAGTGCTATTGACATCGTCAGTTTCTTTTGCAGAAACTAATTCTCACTTTTCATATAATGTCAGATTTTTCACAAAAGTACCCAATTGAAAACAAAGGTGACAATTAGCTTTTGTAACAGAGAAACTGATGGTGTTGGTTCTATTTAACGGGAGTCGCTGTTTTCTAACGATAAATGAAATGCATGGTGTGTTTGTGAAAGGAAAAAAGATCGTTCGAAGATACGTATTTATAGTTAACCGTTTAAAATAGTTTTATACGTTCAAACATAGAAATCTAATGTGTGCAGCAGTAGATATATGAGAGCTTTCCCATCGAGGTAACGAACGATAAAGAGACGTCATAGTTTAATATATTTTATTCAGATTAATATAGTAGATTCTACAAATTGATTTCCTTTCCCTCCCTTGAATCCTACATTTTCATAAATTCCACCAAAAATCAAAAGCTACAAAATTCAAATTTTGAACATGCAAAAAAGGAAAAAAAAAGGGGCAGCGAAAAAAAAAAGGAAAAGCTACAACAAGTAGTTGCTAAGCTACATACTCCTCTGCGGGCTAGCCTAGCGTATCATATCATGTGCCTATAATCCGGACCGTTGTGATGATGAATCAAGTACTCATCCCCACCGTTGGATACTCCG
>JAYMSV010001445.1:0-12824 GCA_036897745.1 Erodium moschatum | reverse complement strand
ATTGGCTTTGCAACGTGAACGACGAGGTGTTTGAGCGGTTCGATGTGTCGGCCGATGAGTTTCAGAAGATTAGGAAGGTGGAGGAGGAGACTGGGAAGCCAGTTATGGAATCGGACGATGGTTTTCAGCTGGTGTACGGGAAGAGGAAGAACAAAGGTATGAGTCAGTCTGGGAATGGCCTGTCCGGTGGTGCGGTGTCTGGGAGAGATGAGTCCACTGTGAAGGTGGCGACCACCAAGGCAAAGGCGAAGGTGCCATTCCACATACCAACTATAAGGAAGCCACAAGAGGAGTTCAATATTTTGGTTAATAATTCGAACCAGCCGTTTGATCACGTTTGGTTGCAGAGGAGTGAGGATGGGCAGGAACCCATTCATCCGCTGGTCAGTGTCCTTTGAATTTGCTCATTATTATGTGCTAGATTGATTATCTTTTTAAATGTTTGGTCTTTTACATAGTTGCAATGGCTTTGTAATGTGCATTCATCAGGGCCATTTCTACTAGATGAGCCCATGTTGCTAGCTTCAGTGGTTGCTTATTATCACGTTTTATCATAGTTGTTGTGCTGTATAAATTTAAATTATGATGTTATGCCTGGATCACACATGATCAGTAACTTCTTATGTGTGCTTGAATGGGTAAATTTTATTCCTTTTGTTGCACAGCCTATAATTTCCAGCTTTTACTACATCGCTCTTGCTGTATGCTTGTTGTGCTTGCAAATGTATCTCCCTTCTTAGCATCTTATATCGTGTGCAGGAGAAGCTTTCTGTTTTAGATTTTGTTGATAAAGATATTGGGGGTGTTGAGCCAATGACGCCCCCTTCTATAGAAAGTACCCCATTCAAGCTTGTTGAAGAGGTCAAGGATCTGAAAGAGTTGGCTGCTAAACTACGTGCTGTGAATGAATTCGCGGTAAGACTTGAATATAATGATTAATACGTGCACAATATTTATCTTGGTCCCTTGGACAAGATTTGACATATTTTATCTATAAGTTTAAATGGTTAACTGTACATTTGAATGAGGTAGGAAGAACAAAATGAGCATTGTTCAAGTCGTTGAATAGATGCTTAGATAAGAAGACGTTTAGAAGTAGAAAGAGCTCAATGAAGGATTCCAACGGATATGTTTAAAATAATGAAAAGGTACCACCGAAAGCAAAGCGGTTTAACTGTTGAAAAAAATGCATTTGATATGATTGACAGACTAAGAAGAATTCCGCATAAGTAAAATAATGGTAACATTAACATAACACATGCTGCAATTAGTTAGATGAAATTGACAGCAAGTACTACGGAGGCATCAATATGCACCTACACATGGTAGAATATATGTATATATATTATCTTTTGTATGCACTAGTTTTTATTTGCTTGGATTTATGTCATTTGTCTGCGTATGAAAATGATGGCTGTTTTTTTTCTTCTAGTTTTTACATATTTAGGTTCGTCTCGGATGAAGATTGGGTGCTATATTTTTCTCTTCCTGTTAGGCATGCTTTGATTGTTCCTAGCTTTGCAGGTTGATTTGGAGCATAACCAATACCGGTCTTTTCAAGGATTGACCTGTTTGATGCAAATTTCTACCAGAACTGAGGATTTTGTTGTGGATACTTTGAAGCTTCGGATTCATGTAGGTCCATATCTGAGGGAAGTATTTAAGGATCCTACCAAGAAAAAGGTTTATTTCTTGCACTTTGGCATTTTTGGTTTTGACACATCTTTATATGGTGGTGTGATAGTTTTTGTACATAATTAGGTCATGCATGGGGCAGATCGAGATATTGTATGGCTTCAACGAGATTTTGGCATATATATCTGCAATATGTTTGACACTGGACAGGTATTGTACTTTTCAATCCCTTCTAATGTATATATTGCAACATTATCTGATTATTTCTGGTGGTACCTTACCTTTTTGTAAGTAATGATCTCTTGTTGTTGCTGTGGTTTTTATATGATCATAGTTCTCAGAGAAAATTGAAGATTCAAAAGTTGCTCGTGTGTACTTCTCAGAAACATTTTGTTTTTCTGCAAATGATGTTTGTGATATGTAACTTTGTTAGATATGATTTTCTGGAATGAGAACCTGGTCGGGCAGAACCCACTAAATCTTATTTGCATTTATTTTTTCTACTCTCTATCTTTATGTCCTCATCTTCTTCCCTCTCACTTTCACTTGAACTCCATAAATGTCCAAGGAAGTGTGCGACTTTCCTTCTTATTTTGAAGCTGACACTCAGTCATGTTTTCTAAACTGTACTTTTAATGTCAAGATTGAAAAAATAGTCAATAGTTATGGCTACAAGGATCTCTTTGCAGTTTTCCTGAAATTTGTGATGTTCGCCTCGCCTTATCTTGACTTATTTTCTTGTAAATATCGTTGCAATATTCGTTCTGCTGTGTAATGGGATTTGGAGGAATTTATTTTATTTTGATCCGCAGGCCTCAAGGGTGTTGAAGCTTGAGAGAAATAGTTTGGAGTACCTTCTGCAACATTTCTGTGGAGTTACTGCGAACAAAGAGTGGGTCTTCTAATGCATATTTACGACAAATTCTTCTCTGTAATACCTTTTCTGTATCTTATTCTCTTAATACCTTATCTGTGAGGTTAACAGTGAGCCCCCTGCAGATACCAGAATGGAGACTGGAGACTGCGCCCTCTTCCTGATGAGATGGTCAGGTAAAAACGTGGTTGAACTAGCCTTTCTCTTTCTCGTGTTTTTGATTTTTTTTCTTTTGCTTACAAATCGCAATCCTATGTACCTCCTTCCCAACTTGTATAAACAATCATGTTTCGTAAATTATGTACCCTTTTTGTCAATGGATGTTTTCACATATTGATTTCTTAACTATTTGAATATGCAAATTACTCATTTAAGATATTAATATATATAATTTAATAGAAAGATTCTCATTACGCGACACTAAGTAATTCAGTTACAATAAATTAATAGCAGCCACAGTCGTCAGTCCAGCAATCCACTAATTAAAGAAGACTGTTGTTTTTATCAGACCTCGTTTTGAGATTCCTTCCTTTTCTTATTTGAGTATGTTTTATTTCAATCTCATACCAGCTTATTCATGTTTTCATTGAATAGAATGGAGGTTCGTTATCTACTGCTTGTTTCCCTTCCAACTGGTCGAATTGTTGATTTGGAAGACCAGTGCTCCTTCTATCCAAATAAATTGAAATGCATTATTTCCTTAAATGATCCTTACTTTCTGAGTGCTTCTTTGTTGTCTACTCAATGTGCTCATGATTGACACGATTTTAGTTTCTACAGCTATACTTGTTGTGCTACATAATCATGACTATTTAGTTAATGTCTTAAAAGCTGTTAAAATGTAGTTTGACATTCATTAGCATGTAATATAGTTTTGTTTTGACAGATATGCTAGAGAAGATACACACTATCTGTTGTATATCTACGATTTAATGAGGATCGAGTTATTTTCAATGCCTAAGGAGTCTGCAAATGCTGATTCTCCTTTACTGGAGGTAGAATTTTTATGAAACCATTGAATATTCTTGGCCTTTTTCTTTTATTTCATTTATTGACTCGCCTCTGAATAGGTGCATTATTCACATGTATATATGTTATATAGGGAAGTACAGAAACTACTTCAATTGGTTTAGTAGTTTTCTGAGAGTATGACTGAAAGGTCTTATACAATTCTGTCCACATTGTTAGAGAAGTAGCTGCTAAGCTGCACAGTCTCTCTTGATTCTGTTCATTAGTCTTAATAAGAAGACAAGTTTCCATGTTCATTTATGATGTGTGTGTTGGTGGTACTTCTTGATTGTGCTTGACGATGACGCCATTTGATTCGACGTTAGAAACATGGTTAATGATATTTGGTTTTTGAAATAGGAAATTGGATTATGAGGGCTTAGAATAACCTTAATTTAGGAGTTCATCCAAAATTGCATTTTGAATTTTCATCCTCAAATAGCCCCTTTTTATTCCAATGTTGCAAAATGAGATTGAAAAATGGGGTCATGTGAGATAATGGGAATGAACCTAGGGTTAAAAGAAATTTGCATCCCTTAATTTATTTAAGACCGTATCATTCAGTTGTTTAACTCTGGAACAAGGACTCATGTAATGTTCCTGCAGAATATGTTCATTTTTACCGTGTAATACTTACAAATTCTCCTACTATAATTCTGGGAGAAGTCTATTGTGTTCTGTCATTTCTTGTTTACAATTTGACCTGCTTCATGAAGCTTTCTTGTTGCGTGCAGGTCTATAAGCGTAGTTCTGATTTATGCATGCAGCTCTATGAGAAAGAACTTTTGACAGAAAATTCTTTCCTCTATATATACGGGTATGTTGCTTGTTTCTTTCATACAGTTAAAAGTTGTTCTTCTTGAACACTTAATACGCTCTCCATCCTCATCTCCTCTAAATATTTTTTTAACACTTCCTGTTTGGGTTTGCTCAATCTTAATGAACATTCATTTTATTATTTTGATATAGGTTGCAGGGGGCTGATCTCAATGCCCAGCAGCTTGCTGTTGTTGCAGTAAGTATTTCATTTCCCTATCTGGGTCACCATCTTTAGATGTCTCGGTAATATACCAATCTGTTCGGTCCACTTATTTGACGTGTAGAAGCCATACGTTACTCATGGCTCTAGAGAGAAACTCATTCAGATGTCAGGAATTCGAATTTCTGAACACACACACACACACACACACACACACACACACACACATATATATATATATACAAGATTAATGTTTTTATAATTAGCATTTGTCTACAGTCTTGTATCGTAGCACTCTGTTTTATTTACTTGTGTTATTTTTGCTTAAATTTACAGGGGCTGTGTGAGTGGCGAGATGTTGTTGCCCGTGCTGAGGATGAGAGTACTGGATACATATTACCAAACAGAGGTCTTCTTGAGATTGGTATTGGCTTCTTTTACTTACAATTTTGCAAGTTACTTCTTAGTTGCAGTCACACACTATGCTTCATAATTTTTACTTTTGTTTTGTAAAAGCTAAGCAGATGCCTACTACTACAAATAAGTTACGCCGCTTGTTGAAATCAAAGCATTCATACATTGAACGCAATCTTTCTTCTGTTGTTAGCATAATCAGACATTCTATGCTAAATGCCGCATCGTTTGAATCTGCTGCTGAACATCTGAGGCAGGGACGACTAGAAACAGTAAGAACATATACACAAATTTGCATAAAACACACACGTGTTATTGGGTCTCTAATTCTTTCCTCTATATTATACATAATTCTAATATATGGTTTACTCAATTTTATCAGTGTTGTGTAGTCTCCTGTCATGCTAGCTTAAACTTACAAATGGTTCAGTACAATAATAAAATGCTTTAGGTGTAATGTATAAGCAGATAAGTTATTAAGGATAAGTATTAACATCTCATGGAGATATTTCTATCAATGCTAACCATTTTGTCTTCATGTTACTGTAGATATCCGAAGAAAACGTTCTGGTTGATGATGGCTTTGAGGCGGATCCTCATGATGCTTCTTCTGCCCAGTTGAGAACTAACACCATTTACAGTGTCAATGTGGAAAGTAGAAATACAGAGCATTTGGATCTTGGATGCAGTACCATAGAACAAGTCACAGCTAGAAAAAGAGATTCTTTGAAGCATTCTGTTGAAAATGGGCAAGTAAAGATTGGTTCTGCCAATTCTGTTCCAGAGCTGCCCAGTGGGGTACTTACAAATTTTGCGCAAAGTAGTGACACTAAAACCAATGCAAGCCCGTTCAGTTCATCGAAGGTTGTGAATGATTTACATTTGTTACAAATTAGTTATGTTATCCATATAGTAGTTGTTCTAAAACATTTTCTGTTGCTGAATAGGTTACAGAAGTAACTGTTCAGGTGCTGAAGAAGCCCAATCGTGGTTTGGGGTCACTCTTGGGAAGTGCTTCCTCAAAGAGAAAGTTTGATACTGACAAGAAAGTAAGTAGTTTATGTCATATCACACATTTAATTGTATCATCACAGAACATTATCAGTTAAAAACCAACCTTCTATTAACTGTAAACCAATCTTGGCCATTCGATCAAGTTGATCCAACAGTTCATGTTTTTTAGTTTTTTTAAATAATAAAAATAAATTTAAAATTCTGCTTGATTACAATTTGTGGCATTAATGAATTTTTTTTATCAATCTGGACTAGCTATTATACTTGATCCAATGGCCCAGATTGGTTTACAGTTAGCAGTATGAGCTTGAGTTTACAACGAATTATATTCCGTATCATCACAACTGTGTAAGTGATTGAATGTGTGTTTGATGTACTTTTGGCGTTTGTTCAGAATAAGGAAGAGGTGAAGTTGGAGCAAATAAGATCATCGATGAATCTCCCATTCCACTCATTTTTAGGCGGGGACAGCCAGCAGAAACCAATTCAGGAGGAATCTCCTAGGGGCGTTGAAATTGTGGGTAATGAAGAGACTTCTCCTGCAGCTGTGGCCAACACCATTGTAGAAGATGTTATTATGCTCAATGATGAGACAAATACTGAAGATGGCACCTCGGAGAGGAAAAACGAGCAGAGTGAGAAAGATCCCCAAGGTGAAGATGCTTCAGAAGACGAGCCTATGTCTCTGTCAGATTTGTCATCGAGCTTCCAGGAGTGCTTTCAGTCCGGCCAAAACAGAAAGGTTGGAGCCGTTGAAGCATCTAAAGAATCTGGTGGGTTCTTGGAGTTGAAGCCCTTTGATTATGAAGCAGCTAGGAAACAGAGTAGGTATGGAGAGTCGGAGAAGTCTGGATCAGGGGTTGATGGAGGAAGGAGTTCTGGTGGTAGGAAAAAAGGGTCAGCTAGTCGGCTTGAGAAAGATGATACTTCCAGTGAATTCCCGCAGGGTAGAAGAAGACAAGCTTTCCCAGCAACCGGGAATCGGAGTGCTACTTTTCGTTGAGTCTGAAATGTAAGAGAAATTGAAAAGAAATGTTGTGATAACAAGCCTTTCTGTAACAGAAAAAAATGAAATTAAACTAAATATGGTGCCTTTTTCTTAATTTCACTTCAAGTGATCTTCTGCTTTACCTTATATCTCTTCTTTAACCTATATTATCTGATATCGAGTAATTTATTCCCTTTGGTGTGTGTGTGTTTTAACTTTTAATACATGCTTCATTTCAGATTTGAAATAAGAAATGCACTAAGAAAGAGGCTAAATATGACTCTTGGATAAGCATTCATAAGACTTGACAGCAAACATTGATTGAGCAAAAGAAACAAGCTTTTCACAAGATTTGATAGAAAACACCGACTGATACACACACTCTTCATGTCTCACATTTGCTTTCGAATTCCGGTGGATCGGGGTTCATACATCGACCTAGTTTTTTTTTGCATCTTATTATATCAAGCTAATTCCAGTCGAAAATAATAACTTTATGCTCCTAATCCGATCTCAAAAATTCTTTAATTCAATTCATTTCTATGAAACGAAGAACATATATCCTTATTTAGTTCAAAGTGTTTTAACATTCTTAATGATAGAGGTAAAGTAAGCATTCCCAACACTCCTGATAAACCCCATATTAGCATTGTTGTTGGTTCATCCAAATATAATATGATGGGTTTAAACCGAATATGATTACCCAACAATACAATTACAGACTAGCTGATGACGTGTCGAAATACTATTGGATATGATTACGTGGTAACGCTTTACTATAAAATGCATTAAAAATTCGTCCCACCAAAATCAGAAGACGAACGAAAACTCGATCTCCTTCTGCTCTGCTCGATCTCTTCCCAATCTCTTCTCCATCGATATCAGAAAGTAACGAAGCTGAAGGAAGATTCCTCAAATTTCGTTGATTGTTGAACGAAAATGGCGGTGGAAGGAGGGGGAGGGACGCTGTCGGAGATACACCAGAGCTCCAAGAGGTTGCTTATGAGAACCAGAGATGGAATCGAGAGGCTCGAGAGGCTGGAATCGTCGACCTCCACTGGAGGAATGGACTCGCCGGAGCTTTCCTTCTCGATCAAGAAGGACATCACGCAGATCCAGTCCCTCTGCGCCGAGATGGACCGCCTCTGGCGCTCCGTCGCCGCTAAACCCCAACGCGATCTCTGGAAACGGTACCTCTCTCATCCTTTTCACTCCGTGTCTCTTTGTCTTGATTATCTGTGAATTAGGATATTATGTTTTGCATAGAGTATGGATTGATTGTTGCTGTGTTTTTTTTTTTTTGCGTTTCTCTCAACTCATGCTGAATTTGGCATATGAGTGCTCTATTTAGGGTTAAGAAACGAATCTGTGACAAATTCTATGAATTACTTGTGATTGAATGTTCCTCAGAAAGATTTGTTACCTGTTTGCCTTGTTCATGCATTTTGGATTTTGTTTGAGTTAATCGGTTCCTGTTGATGGACCATCACGATGAGCATTTTGAGCTTTTTAGCAGAATCTATAGTCTGAGAACATTTTGCATTAATGTTAGTGTTGCTGTGTACTGTTGCTAGTCTTTTCTTTCAGTCTGATATCATTAAGAAAGAAAGTTACGTGTTCAGCTATGTAGTGATGATATAGAGAGGTAGAAGATAGGGACTGTTTTTGTTACAGTACTACTTAAAAATTGATGCAGCCCTTTGTATAAATAACAGAAAAAACTGAATATGTAGAGGAAGAAATATAATTACTAAATTAGAAAAGAAATAAGATATAAATCGGTGGAGGAAGAAGAGAGGTTTAATTCAGAAGTACATTACTAACAAATTGAGTATATACCCAAACATAAAGACTTGAAATATAACATATTGGGCCTGAGTGGATTTGCATAAAAAAAAACATACTGATGAAGTGATCCTGCTCTCCAAGGATAATGGATGCTCTAGTATCCATTGAGAACTCTTGTGGTATCCACTCAGAAGGGAACACCAATCAACGGCAGTGTCTAGTAAACCGTATCAAGCATAACCCCTTGCATTGCTTGTAGAACTACTTATGTAAGCCAAAATGAGATAACAGCTGTTGTTTGACCATATTAGCACACACTTCAGATCCTTACCCTCCAAATTGCTCATTACCCAATCTGACGATATACATTCCCCTGCAAAGTGGCAAAAAGCAGCCATACTTTGCCTGTTAGCTTTCGCTTCCATAGCCATATATCAAACCTCAATTGTATGGAAGTTCTCTTCATTGTCATGGTAAATATGCAGTATGGAAGCATATCATCTTCCACAGAACCAATAAGAACTTTTGCTGTCAAAACATCTTCATCTCTAATAGATGCAATACTACCAATGCTTTCTTGTCCAACTGGTAAAGCATTTGAACTTGGGTCCATGAGACCAGTGCTCAAGCCCTAGCTCTCTGAAGCAATTTCTCTCCAATTTCGAATAGGCCTCTTTGGGCTTTCCCCAATTTCTGTTGGCCTTCTTTGATCTCTACTTAAGGGATGGTCTTGAGCCCAAGTCTTGATATATTTAAATAATTGTTCATAAAATAAATAAATGAACTACTAACATAACATTTTTAGTAAAGTTCTTTGTATGTGTTGTTTGTGCCATCCCCAATGCTCCATTAATATTATAAGTGTTCAAATCCACTAACGAGGTTATTTCTTTTGCAAAAATTTTAAATAACCACGCGTAAGGGTTCCAAATTGCGAAACGCGTATGCACGAGGGTTACGAATTACATGACACATATAATGTAAAGGGAATAACTGTCATTTAAAAAAAATGAAGTCACGTGACTGTCACATGACTAATTTCCGTTAAAAGTTAACGGATTTGCAAACGGAAAATAGTTCACTGGTAGTATTTGCAAAATAAAACAGTTCACCGGTAGTATTTGCCATTATCCCTAAATATTATTTAAAGATTTTGCAGCCACACACCCTTACCAATTGAGCTTAGCCAGTTTTGTTGTTAATCTACGGATAAAGTTATTTATTACGGCCCAAAATTGTTCAAAAATGCTCCAAAACGCTTAGAACCACCCGATATTATTAAATTGGGTTGATGCTGCAAAAATCAGTGCCTAGGCCGATTTTTACAACACTGCTCAGAGCTTAATTCATTCTACTGTACACAAGTGCATTCTTGCTGCCAGTCTGTGTGCCCCCTAGCATAATAACAGCAGTCCGTATCATATGACTATTCAAGTCAGAACCCTCTTTTGAGTGTTTTCATAGACAACATTGATTAGCAAGAAGACATAATAAATTCTTGCATTACTGTTATACAATGAGGGTTAGAACCTCAATTGTATTCGTCAATCTAAGAAAACCCTAAGCCAGGAACTTAATTTTTGTTACTGTGCATATTCTCCAAAACCCATTGTGGACGATCCTTGGCCCCTCTGGATTTCCTACACTAACGCCAGTGATTGTAGATTGTGATTTCCAATTGGACTTTTGTATGTGTAGCTATTGTTGGTAGTCTTATGTCTAATGCAAAGCGACTTCTATGTCATGCAGTAAAGTGGAGCAAGTTGCAGAGGAGGCTGAATCATTGAAACAAAGTCTGGACAAGTATCTGTCAAGGAATCAAAGGCGGTTGACGGAAGCTCAAGAGAGGGCTGAATTGCTTGGAAGAGCTGTATGTGATCTTTTCAAAGCCGCAACACTCTTCTATTAGGGCAATGAAATCCTCTCATGTATGACATATTCTGTATATTTGTATTCCAGAATGGGGAAGGTTCTCACATTATGAGGATTTTTGACGATGAGACACAAGCAATTCAGTCGGCAAAAAACTCGTCAAGAATGTTAGAAGATACTCTCTCAGCTGGCGTGGCTATTCTTGGCAAGTATTCAGAACAAAGAGATCGACTGAAGGTACTAAGAATTTCTGTCTTGCAAATATGTGACACTGTTTTTTTAGTAAGTGGGGGATTTATGTCAATGGTTTTAGATTATATTGTACATATTGATTCTCAACAATGGCTGTGTTTCTGCACAACAGCAAACATGGAGTGAGGAAATAGAATCCACTGGTATTCTTTTTTTAGTTCTGCTAGTAGAAATAGGTTGCTCTTCAATATTGGTTTAAGTATCTGTATAAAAGTTTCCTGTGTACCAATCCCTTCATGTTCTTGGGAACAAGCGGCTCAAATTGGGTCATTTTCTGCAATTATGAGAGTGCATGTGGTGATATTCACTCAAGGGCATAACAAATTTAACGTGGATTAGTTGGCATAATTACTTGCATAATAAGTGTTAGAGACTTTTGACATAGTGTAATAAGTGTTAACTTGCGTAAATCCTAGAAGATTACCACCATCACCTTTTATCTAATGCAAAACTGTATCTTATTGCAGAGTGCACAACGGAAAGCACTGGACATTCTTAACACAGTGGGGCTCTCAAACTCTGTACTGAGGCTCATTGAGAGGCGAAATCGTGTTGATACCTGGATCAAATATGCAGGAATGATTTTGACAATGTTTATCATATTTACCATTTGGTGGTGGAGACGATGATCTATGAGGTGCATCTCATCTTTCCCGTACATTGTTACCCTTGCATGATGATGCATTCCTCCATCGGAATGCTTACAATGCTCTCTGGAAGGCCTTGCTTTCTTTTAACACATGACGAGACTGAGTAGGAAAGAAACGCTTGTGCACGTATCTCTTAGACTCGCTACTATAACAATCCAGTGGTATTGAGTTCGTGTTTTAGTCTTGAAGATTTGTAAGATTTTGGGTACCCTTGGCAAAAACAAAAACAGGAAAGAAGATTGCTTGAGCATGATTAGTACTCAGTCCTCTGTTTTTTTTCCCTTGTTCAGCATGTTCAAAACTGTATATAAATGGCAGTCTTTTCATGACTTTGAAATCTTTCTTTTAATTGGTTGGTATATAAATATGTATCCTCCCACCCCATGTGCACAGTAGCATGGAAAAATATAGGAATAATATGTACTTACATTACATTGTCACGTTTTTTTTTTACTTCAATATATTTGATTTCAGTCACCCTAGATTTCTAAAACTATATTGAAGTAAAAAAACGATCAAAAGGTGATACTATCATGTCATGGAATGATGCTCACTCATATGAACATTGAACAGTTTCTGTATTGGTGAATAATTTTGGGTGAAGGAATGGTCTTTTAGACTCCAACTATCATATCCGTAATATCATGCAAAATGTGTTAAGTCTGATCCAACTCAAAAACTCAAATTTATAAGTGTTAAGTCTGATCCAACTCAAAAACTCAAATTTATAAGTAGAGATCTGAAATAATTATCAAGTGATTAGTTTGATCCAACTCAAAAACTCAAATTCATAAGTAGAGATCCCAAGATAATTATCAAATGGACATTTTCCTTCGTGTGGACCAAAAACAAAAGGTTAATCGTCAAAAATTACTCTTATGTATTGTCTACGTGCGGAAAACTATCTTTTGTATTGCCCACGCTTTTAAATTAACATTTCTTTTGACCACAGTCGTTTATCGACAAACTTTGAAACATTTCCTGAAAATAGATCAAATTTTAGAATATTCATTAAAATGGATGGAAGATTAGGAACGTGGACAATATATAAAGTTAGTTTTCACACGTGGACAATTCATAAAGGTAGTAAATTTATCGGAAAAACTAAAATACGACCGTGATCAGGAAATAAGGTAGTTTAAAAGCATAAACAATACAAAGTATAGTTTTCCGCATCTATATTAGAACTAATTGAGAAGATGATTTATTAGTTTATTTTAGTTACTTCTTTAAAGCAGAGTTTCACAACAAATCAAAAACAGCAGCCGAACAGGCCTAGCGATAAAACGCTCCTTTTCTCTCCCAACAACCCCTCCCCTCCTCCCTTTTTGTCGCTGCCGCCGCCGCACG
>JAYMSV010001444.1:0-12825 GCA_036897745.1 Erodium moschatum | reverse complement strand
CACGCCTTGCCCTCGCTCGTGTTCCAATGACGGTGAGGCTAGCGCGGCGGTGATAGGACCTCCTCGGCCGCCCTCGGGGTTGGGTGATGGCGGGGAGGAAGGTGAGATCATGGTGGGACCACCCCGCCCCCCACCGGGATTGATTTCTGGGAATGATGAGGATGAGGACGACGAGGTGATGGTGGGACCACCGCGTCCTCCGCCGGGTTTGGTCTCGGGTCCTGACGATGACGTTATCATCGGACCTCCACGACCACCACAAGGATTGATTACTGATGATTCAGATGAGGAGAATGACTCGGAACCTGAGGGAGAAGGGAATCGGTTTCGGATTCCAATGAGCAACGAGATTGTGCTCAAGGGACATACCAAGGTATGATTTCACTACTGTCTAAGTTCTTCAATTTGTGACAGTCACTGCATTGACATGGCCTGGAAACAATAATTGGATAATGTGAACGAGGTGTACTATGTAATTGTTCTCGACTTCAATTTGGGTTTTCTAATGTTTCAGTACTTCATTAATTATATCCTTGATAAAGATATCAAAAGAAGCTGATTAGCATATGTGACATGAGGGTGAGAAATTGCTGCTCTTGAATTTCTTATTACAAATGTGTGCAAGTTTTTGGCTGTAATGGAATATGCAAAATTAGACTTTGGAGGTGATAGTTCGCTGAGAAGAATCATGTGATGGTTTGTTTCTGTGTACAAGTGTGTACAAATAGATGGTTAATTTTGCACTTACTTTAATGTTAATGCTTGTGATAGGTTGTTTCTGCTCTTGCTGTTGACCACTCGGGATCCAGAGTTCTCTCTGGTAGTTATGACTACACGGTTCGTATGTATGATTTTCAAGGGATGAATTCTCGTTTGGCATCATTTAGGCAACTTGAACCATTTGAAGGTCACCAAGTTCGTACTTTAAGTTGGAGTCCCACTGCAGATCGCTTTTTGTGTGTGGGTGGGTCAGCTCAAGCTAAGGTATGTTTACATTATTGTTTTTACCATGATCATCTTTTATCGTCTATTACTTCTCGTGATTTTCTGATGTTCTTTTCATTGTAGATTTATGACCGTGATGGACTCACTCTTGGAGAGTTTGTAAAGGGCGACATGTACATTCGGGACCTTAAGAATACCAAGGGTCACATAACTGGCTTAACTTGTGGAGAGTGGCATCCTAAAGAAAGGGAGACAATTTTAACATCTTCAGAGGATGGATCCTTGCGTATATGGGATGTAAATGAATTCAAAACCCAAAAGCAGGTTTGTATATTAATGTAGCTATATCTACTTGACAATATATATTTCATTCAGCAATATGGTAAATTACTGCTGTGATATACCCTTTATGAATCAATTGGAAATTGGCTCGATTAATTTCATTTTGTGAATGCTCTGTTTTATATGTGATTATTCAGAGTGGGCATATGCTTCTATTTCAATGGCAGTTAGTGAAAGTAATTAAGTTACGTTGCCATTTTATAAACCAATAAATTGATTACCTCTAATTACATGCCTCATTCATTCAATGGATAGGTTATCAAACCAAAGCTTTCCAGGCCTGGAAGAGTCCCAGTTACTACTTGTGCTTGGGATCGTGAGGGAAAATGCATTGCAGGAGCTATAGGAGATGGTTCCATACAGGTTATTCTCCTTATGATCATTTATATTGGTACAAGTTAAAGTGAAAAGCTCCTTATGATCATTTATATTGGTACAAGTTAAAGTGAAAAGCTTTCTGATGGATGTTCCTAATAAACTAGTTGTGCCATCCTCGTGCTGTTTGGTCTTCATGTACATTGTGTATAAGATTCTCTTTTAACGATTCTTGCTTATTTTAATAATATAGGTATGGAATTTGAAACCCGGATGGGGAAGCAGGCCAGATATTTATGTTGAAAAAGGTCATTCAGATGAAATCACTGGGCTTAAGTTTTCAAGTGATGGGCGTATACTTCTGTCAAGAAGCTGTGACGGTTCAATGAAGGTAATTACTTGACTTCAGAGCATTATTATTTACATTCTACACCTGATATATAATATGGGATTTTATTGTTTTATGTTTGCACACTTGCAATGTGATAATTTATTTCTGCATCAGGTATGGGACTTACGCCAGATGAAAGCTCCTCTAAAGGCATTTGAGGATCTACCTAATCACTATGCTCAAACAAATATTGCATTCAGCCCTGATGAGCAGATGTTCTTGACCGGAACATCTGTTGAAAGAGGGAGCACAGTTGGAGGTTTATTGTGCTTCTTTGATCGTGCAAAGCTTGAACTTGTGTCGAAAGTTGGAATATCCCCAACTGGTAGTGTTGTGCAGTGTACTTGGCACCCAAAGCTGAATCAGGTACTCTCTCCCCCCTTAACATGTAAGGAACTCATGCGTAAAATGAAAGCATAATGTTATTCTGACCATGTTTACATTTGTCATCTTCAAGATCTTTGCTACAGTTGGTGACAAGAGCCATGGAGGAACTCACATATTATACGACCCAACTCTTAGTGAGAAAGGAGCCCTTGTTTGTGTTGCACGTGCACCAAGGAGAAAATCTGTTGATGATTTTGTGGCTGAACCTGTTATTCACAATCCTCATGCATTGCCCTTATTCCGAGATCAACCAAGTCGTAAACGTCAGCGTGAGAAGATTCTAAAGGATCCATTGAAGTCCCATAAACCAGAACTTCCCATGACAGGACCAGGCTTTGGTGGAAGAGTTGGTACAACTAAGGGAAGCTTATTGACCCAGTACCTTCTTAAGGTAATGTTTTAAACCTTCAGTTCCTTTCATTTTTCATGATTTTGCTATGTTTTTTTTGGAACGGGTGTTAAATAGACTTTGAATTTTAATTGCAGCAAGGGGGTTTAATCAAGGAGACTTGGATGGATGAAGATCCAAGAGAAGCTATACTGAAGTTCGCGGATGTTGCAAAGAATGAGCCCAAGTACATTGCTCCAGCCTATGCCGAGACTCAACCTGAACCAGTGTTTGCAAAGTCGGATTCTGAGGATGAAGAGAAATGAGTGTACAAGCTATCATATTAAAAACTGCTTAAATCAGGCTTTCTCACTTGAGCTTCAAAGTGTCCGTAATGTTCGTCAATGTGTGTTCCTCACAATATGTAGGGCATTGTATTCACTAATCTTGAATGTTATGGAGATTCGGATGAATTGAGTATCAATTTCATTTTTTTTATCAGCAAAAGCAAATTTAATTAACCTCTTCTGAGGGGGAAAAGGACTATCAAAATCCAAAAACCAAAAATTCTACAGACAGATAAAGTGCTTCAGAAGATGTTTCTTTCTGCCCATGATGAAATATGTTGATATGGTGATGATATTGTCCTGTTGTGTGAGGGCTTTGCGAACTGAGGGTGTGTTTTTTGAGTGCTGGGGGTGTGTTTTTTGAGTGCTGAGATGAGTTATCTTGCCTTGTAAATGTACTTTTCTGTGGATGGAATTGAGTGATATTGTGCCTTGATTGTCTTCTTTGTGATGGTTCTGATGTCTTGGTTGTCTCCTTTGATGATGCATTGTGAGAGTGTTGAGCTTGAGTAAAATGTTGGATGTGAGTTTCTGTTGCCTAGATTGCCTTCTTTTTGATTGTGATGAGCTTGGAACTAATGTTGGCTGAGAGAACCTGTTGCCTTGATTGCTTCCTTTGTTGTTGTTGCTGATGATGAGTTGTTGCTGAAGGATTTTCCTCCTAATTGTGGACTGATAAATCTTTTAAAAGCTTTTGTTGATAATCCATGAACTATGCTCCACATGAATATGCACTAGAACTGGAATGGAGAATCATTGGATAGCCCTGAGAATGTTGAGGATGATCAATCTCAGAATTGAAGCTGGAGAGGAGCCTGCAAATATGATGTTGTGCAAAACTGAGAGGATTTGCTCATATAATGCGGAAGTGAACTGAGCAAGAGCTACCTGCAAGGAAAGAAAACACCTGCAAATGGGAAAAGAACAACCTGAACCCCTAACCAATCTTAAAGTACAAATGGTACCAAGATCAGAAAAGGGGCAAGGAGAGAAACCAACAAAGAACCACCTCAGCCTTAACCAATCTTAAGGTACTGATGGTACCAGGATCAGAAAAGGGCAAGGGCTACTCAAACTAAGGATAGAAAAAACCCACACAGAGAAACAAACAAATCTAGAACTACCCCCCTCAAGAACCAGAAAGAGGAAGCACCAAAAAACTACCCACACACCAGAAGAAGCCCAACAAAGGCCTGAACAATAACCCAACACACTCCTGAAAGACAACCTCACAGAACCTAAAGCCTCACACCCAAACCACCCAGACCACCCAACCCAAACCCTAGAGCCAAAGACACCTCCAAAACCAGATGGGAGAAAGAGCATAAGATCCTCCAAACTAGTTGAGGAAAGGAGAAAAACCAAGTAGGATGCAAACCAACCCAACCACAACAGAGCCACTACCCTTACTTCTTGCTACATAACCAAGGGGCCTCCATCCAATCATTCAGATTAAAATGATATGTGGAGCAGAAATTGGCCCATTCTCCACTATATGTTTTATTAATCACTCTATGAAATATTACCTCAGCTGATTCATCAATTCCATTGAATATAAGTGTATTTCTAGCCAACCAGAGTTGCCACAAAGTTACTTGTAAAATAGATCCCCAACTCCTTTTGCATTTTGAGGGGACTAATGAGGACCAAGAGGTGAACAAATGTTTGGTTGTTGCAGGAGCAACCCAATGCAATCTCCACCACCTTAAAATCATAGTCCAAGTAATCCAAGCTTTTTTGCAATGTAACAGAATATGAGCTCCATCCTCTAGATCCCAATGACAATGAGAGCAAAGTAATTGATCTAAAGAAAATTCCATACCTCTGCCTTCCAGAAAGCATTTAGAAGGAATAGCTTCTAAGCAGGCAAGCCAAGAGAATGCTGATATTTTAGGAGGAATTCCAGGAATCCAAAGGATAGATGTCCAAGCCTTTTCTGAATTTCCAGGGATGCCTTGATGTGCAAGCAAAGAATAAAATCTCCCAACTGAAAATCCTTTAATATATGCTTTCCATGACAGTGAATCATCCCTGGCTAGAGGTTGAGTAGAAATTAAAATTGCAGATAGAAGCCCCCATTCATGAGCCTCTCTCCCTCTAAGAGTCCTTCTGAGCCTCACATCCCAGGTATCTCCATCCCAAAGTTCTGCAATGATCATTGTTTTGGAATTTGCAAGGGCATAGAGCCTAGGGTATTTAAATCTGAAGGCTACATCCCCCCACCAAATATCTTCCCAAAAATGAATTCTATTGCCCCTCCCTAATTCCCAAGAGAAACCTTTATTTCCCACTAAATCATCAAATCTTGAATCTGCCAATAATGTAATAATGTGAGAGGTGAAGCTAGGCATACCAATTTCTGAGAATTTTGATAAGTCCCACTCATTATAATTCCATCCCAATTTAGCACAAATTGTCTGCTTCCACAGAGAATTTTCCTCCATTGCAAATCTCCACCACCATTTGGCTAAGAGAGCCATATTCATAATTTCCATACTTTTTAAGCCTAGCCCTCCCTCCTGTTTAGATTTGCAGACTTGCTTCCAAGCTACTTTGCAGAATACCTTTGAAGGGGCAGCTCCATGCCACAAGAACCTTCTTTGAAATCTTTCCATGGCTATGATGACTGATTTTGGAGCTTTCATAAGGGATAGGTGGTAGAGAGGCAGGGCACTGAGAGTGGATTTGATGAGGGTAATTCTACCCCCAAATGAAAGCATTTTGGCCTGCCAAAGTCCTAGACTTTTCTTGAATTTTTGGATTATTGGCTGCCAAGTAACTAGCCTTTTGTGATTTGCTCCCAGAGAGAAGCCCAAATAAGTGATTGGCAAAGATTCTATAGGGCAGCCTAGAGCCTCTGAGTATAGCTGAGATTCTTCTGTAGGAATATTGAAGGGAATTAAGCTTGACTTGTAATAATTCACTTTGAGACCAGAAGTTAACCTGAACATTGTGAGTGCATTTTTAAGATTTGTTATGCTTTCAGATGTAGCCTTGAGAGTGAAGATAGTGTCATCAGCAAATTGCAATAGTGCTATGGGAGGTCCACTATTTCCTATTGTAATTCCTTCAAACTGATTGTGCTGAATCCCAGCCTTCATAATTTGATTCAGGCATTCTGCAACCAAGGCAAATATAAGAGGAGAGAGTGCACAACCCTGCCTTAAGCCTTTATGCATTTGGAAGTCAGCTGAGGGAGATCCATTTATGAGCACAGACACATCAGCCTTGAAGCAGGAAAGCATCCACATGCTCCATAATGTCCCAAAACCCATTTTAGCCAGCAGTTTCATCACAAACATCCAGTTGACTTTGTCAAAGGCCTTTTAAAAATCTGCCTTGAAAATTAAACCTTGAATCTTATCCTTCTTTATAGTGTGAATGACCTCATTAGCTATAAGGACTCCATCTAGTATTTGCCTTCCAGAGATGAACCCAGTTTGCTCAAATCCTACCAATGAGCTGATAACAGATTTTAGCCTGAGTGATAGAAGTTTTGACAAAAACTTGTATGTCCCTCACATAAGGCTGATTGGCCTATAATCATCAAATGTTAGTGGAGTTTCATTTTTGGGGATTAAGGTCAAAAATGATGAGTTGAGGCCTTTTCCCAAATGACCAGATCTATGGAAATGAGTGAAGAAACTGATTAAATCCACTTTGATTATTGGCCAGCATACTTGGAAGAACTTTAAAGTGAATCCATCAGGCCCTGTGGCTTTCTGCCCAGAGCAAGCCATAATAGCTTGTAAAATTTCTGATTCAGTAAATGGCATCTCTAGCTCCTTTGCTTGCTCTGAAGTGATTGTGTTGAACTGCAACATATCTATGTTGATCTGATGTGTAGGAGGCATTGAGAATCTATCTTTGAAATGTTGAACTGCTGCTGCTTTGATTAGACTTGGATCTTCCAAACTTATCTCATTGAAAACAATATGAGAAATCTTCTTCCTAGCTCCTTGATAATTTGCTAATCTATGAAAATAATTAGACCCCTTATCCCCATCATGGAACCATTTTTTCCTGGCCTTCTGGCTCCAGAGCTTGGCCAGAAGCTTGGTTTTTTGAATTAATTCTGCCCTCAAAGCTCCTTTAGAGTTACATTCAGCTGGAGTGAGTGCCCTAATCTCCACTATGCTGTCAAGTTGATCAATATTTTCTCTGAGTTGTGCAATTTGAGAATCTAGATGCCCATATACCTGAGTATTCCAAATCTTCAATTTTTCTTTTAAAAGTTTGAGTTTCTTCCACAATATCATATGAGGCAGACCTGTAACTTGGAAGGAAGACCAGAACTGCTCTACTGCATTATAGAATCTCCCATCTTCTATCCAGATATTTAAGAATTTGAAGGGCCTTGGCCCCCAATCCAATTGCTCATCAAATAGAATTAGAGGCCTATGATCAGATATGCACCTTGGTAGGCATTTTTGAGATAGTTGATTGAATGAAGCAAGAAAATCAGATGAAACCAGAAATCTATCTATTCTTGAGGCAGTAGAACCAGACCCAAACCAAGTGTATTTTCCTCCTGTGAGAGGCAAGTCTATAAGATCAAGAGACTCAATTAAACTTTGAAAATCTGCCATGCCTGTAGATGAGGCCCTTCCAGTAGATCTTTCTTGCCTACACAATACTTCATTGAAATCCCCAGCCAGCACCAACAAAGGTAAAGGAGTTAAAGAGTTGAGCTCTGATATGATATTGTTCCATAGTATCCCTCTCCTTCTCCTTGAGCAAGGAGCATAAACATTTGTGAAGCAACAGGGCTGCCCAGATTGTTTATTGACCCCCAACCAGATCATAGCTCCAACTAATTTTATAACATTCATAACTTGAAAATAACTAGCTTTCCATCACATAATGAGCCCCCCAGAAAGACCAATAGCATGAATGAAGTCCATTTCCCACCCCCAAAACATACCACAAGACCTGAGAAAGGACTGAGATGGTTCTACCAATTTTGATTCTTGAATAAAAACAAAGGCTGGATGTTGCTTGCGAATCACGTCACCTAGAGTCTTCCTTTTCTGAGAGGAAGACAACCCTCTCAAGTTCCATGAGAGGAGCTTCATTGGAGAAATTAATTATGCTGGAGAGTAGTAAGCTTGTTGCTCACCATCACCTCCAGATGCTCCAGCTCAGCATCTTTAGAGAGATCCAGAAAATCATCCTCACTTCCTTCTTCAAACTCTACTCCCACATTTCTATCATCGTCTAGGGCAGTAATCTGGTGTAGAATTAGTTCTTCACTATAGTCAGCAGAGAGCCCTATGAGTTTCCCAAAATCCCAAGCCCCTTTTGCCTCATCTGTTGCTTTGGGAATAAAAGATTTTGAATGAGGTCCTCCTTCCTTGAACTTTGACCTTGTTGGGTAGATATGAGGAGAGGCAGATTTTTTAGCCTTTATGCCTTTTCCTTTTTTGGATTTAATAAAGGTGGGAAAGTTTGAATTTAGGGGACCCAAAAGATCATTTTCAGCCTCCCCTATCAGAAGTTGTTGAGGAAATTGAGGGGTGTAATTGCCACTGCAGATTCCTTCCAAGCTTTTGATCAGAGATGGAGTTGACAAACCAGCTGAAGTGTCTTGGGGAAGGGCTGGAGCATTTATTGCTTCCTTTTCCAATGAAGTATGCAAGCTGTTTTGAGGAGAGAGGGACTTTTGGGCTAAGACAGGCATTAAATGTTGATGGCAATCTGTACTTGCCTCTTTAGGAATGAAAGTATCTAGTTGTTGGGTAACTAATAAAGAAGGAGTGGTCTTTGTATTAATGGAAATACCCTGACTAGACCCTGAGGAAGGTTGAGAATGGACTATCCTGAGAATAGAATCTGAATTTTGAATTTTCTCAACCAAGAAAGTAACAGGCACACCATCATCCTTTGCTGATGAACCAAGACTATCAGCAACAACCAAGTTCTGTAAACTTAGCACTTGGGAATCCTTAATTGTGGACACAGTAAATGCAGTTGGGGAATTTTGAGCTAATGATTGGGAGTCCAATCTAAAATGACAAAGATTTGGAGCAATAACTGAGAGTGGGGTAGTTGTATCAGCCATAACTTCCCTACCAACAATCTCATGCAAACCTTCTGAGTCTAGAGCCAAATGAGGAGAAGAGTGACTACCAATTTGCATTATGTCAACCTTAAAATCCTCAACAAGAAAATCCTCAGAAGGAGAAGGAGAAACTGAGGCTGAGAAGCCAGAGCTCTCCTCAGAGGAATAAGATCCTCCCAGCTTGGAGGATGAATGTTCCAAATCCTCATCAACAGGTGAGGAGTGAGGATCAGAGTTGGAGGAGATAGGGTCTTGGGAAGACGAGGCTTGATCAGAGATAATTTCAGGCACCTTATTAATATCAATAGATTCCACCCAAATGTTGTAACAACAAGATCCCAAAAAAATCTTAACCTCAGAAGCAACAAGTTTATAAGAAGTGGAATGAATCAGCACAAAAGCAATATCAATATCAGGGCCATTAATGAAATTAGGATGTGTAAAAACATAAGAACCAAAGTTACTTACAGCAGTAGCAAAGGATTCTTCGCACCAACCTTGATAAGGAAGACCATGCACAGCTACCCAAGAAAATTTTCCTCCTTGCAAACAAAGCCTTTCCTTGCGTGGAATAAAGGAGAGCCAGTTGTTGAGCCAAGCTCCATCATCCTTATAAACCTCTGAATGAATTGAAGAATCTAGACAAGAAATAAGAAGAACTCTATTTCCCAAGGAATTGATTTGAAGATCACAAACTCCTTCCATGACCACATCCCTTGAAATCTCTTTAGCATTGAGATTTCCATGGGCAATGGCAAGATGAGCATTATTGAGCATCTGAACATGCCTTGTGACCACAGAGCCTTGCAATCTTGGAGGTTGAGGGTTTTGCTTGTGGATTTCTAGGTCTTGGAATTTGTGACCAAATCCTGTTGCTGGAGAAGACATCTTGCTCCAAGCTTTAGTAACATAAAGTTGGTACCCATTAATTGAATAGCCATTAAACTGATATATTGCTTCCTCCAACTGTGATTGTTGTAGAAAGTAACAAAATCCATAGCATTTTCCAAGTCTACTTCTTCTAGCAGCCACATGAACCTTAGTGATGCCTCCAATTTCAGCAAACAGATTTGCAAGCCATTCCAAATTGGCCTTTTCTGGAATATTGTGAATGTAAGCTATAAAATTTCCATTTGAAGAACCAGCCCTCTCTTCTTGATTGAATCTGGTCTCAGCCCTAAACTTTGAAGTCTTGATAGATCTAGCATACCCATTTGGTTTAAACCTGATTCCTGCTTCAAAACCTGGAGGAGGACAACCCATGGAAGAAGATAATTGAGGGAGGTGTGACCTGATCTTCCTCATGATTCTCCAATTTCCTTTCTGTAATTTGCGAAGATAATCACGTTTGGGATTGTAGTGATCTTCTTCCCCATAAACCTGATGGATATAATCTTCCAACTGAGCTGAAGTCTGCGAATGCCCAAAGCTTCCTTCATCCTCCTCTGGAATGAGCTGATTTTTGCCCGCTTGATCACATTTTTGATGTTGACTCCCTTGTTCAACCTGACGTCCTGAGAAATCTTCACCTAGTCTTCGACTCCTGGAGGTTGTGCCTTCCATCTTGGAGCTACCGAGAGCCGGGTGTTTTTTTAGGCTTCAAAGATGTCTTTTCAGAGACTGATTAATCAATATGAAGCTGCTGCTCTTTTTCAAGGATATAAGATTATCGGTCAACCCCCTCCTATCTCTCAATTATACTTTGGAGATGACAATTATATGTTCTACAAAGCAAGAGGCTTTGCCCTGATCAGCTCACATTCTTTCACCTCTACTTGAGGGTTAGGTAGGGTATCTAGGGCTACAATTTCCCCCTTCTCTAAGATGACGTGGTCTAAGGTAGAGTATCTGAGGTCAAAGGCTCGAACCAAGGAGGATGTAGTGGTGCAGTTTTCACCCAGTCCGTAGCGTAGGACTTCTCAACCTTGTCAGGTTTGAACTCCATGATGAGGGGGTCATCAAACCGATGTATCCCCGGAAACTCCAGCTCACAGTTGCGGACCACATGGCCGATTAGGCCACAGTTGAAACAGAATGTGGGGAGCCGATCATAGATCAAAGTGACCCAAATCGCCTCGGGGAACTCCTGAAACCTCATGATCATAGTCCGACGAAGGGGCCAGTGGAGCTCCATCAAAAATCAGACTTTAATGGTCCCATCCCAGCAAAGGCCCCACTAATCACAAGGAACATTCATGCCCTCCCCTAGCGTGGCTCCAATGAACTCCCTAGTGGCCTTTGTACGGACCAAAGGCGGGAGACCTCGTGCATGCACCTACAACTGGATTCAAGCCAATTTGGAGGACGCCCTCGCTTAGGTCTAATTGGGGGGAAGTTTGGTGATGCCAACCCTAGAGAGAAAACCACCAAGGTCAAGGCCGTCGTGGACAGATTGTCCGGTGGGGAAGCGTCGGTGACAGTGGTGCGACTCGTGAAGCATAAGCGATTTTAGGGTTCCCCTTCTTCTTACCCTTCACAGGACGGATGAACTCGGATAAGGGGCGTGGGGCATTATTAAAGCCGTCAGGAGGACATATAGTGCATGGGGAGGAGAGGACGCAATGAGCTCCATTGATGGGGAGGTCTACGGCGTGGTAGTCGATGTTGTAGAGGGCAACATCAAAAGGTTAGGACTATGGTTAAGGCTAGAAGGTTCTACGAAGGCACACGAGGACGTGTAGCTTGTCGTTTTGTTCAATTTTGGTTTATAGTGTATTAGTTATCTCATAGTCACATTTAGGGGAAACATATTATCTTGACGTATGAAAACAACTACATGACCATAAACATGGAAAAGGGACGAATTTTAAATATTAGCTTGATTAGCTTGATTTTAATCTTGCTCTACTTGGCAAGAAAATGTGGCACCCAGATATGAATGCTCTAAACGAAGATATTTTAGACACTCAGATATGAATGCGAAGTATATATCTTTGTTGTAGACTGAGAAAATTTTTCATGTCTTTTTTTTATATGTGATGTTGTTGTGCAAGTTTGATTTTACTCTGATTTTTGATGTAATTCAAATGTCTTTTGAGCTCTCTATACTTATGGATTGGGGTTTGGTGTTCTCAATCATATAAAGAAAGGCAGTAGCTTGTTAGTTGTTATTGGCAGTAACAATTTCCGTCAAAAATCATGGTGTTAGTTTTGAAAGGAAAAAGACAAAAATACCCTTCAATCTAACTCTAATTTTCAAAAAAATACCATGAACCCCATTGACCCCATTGAATCTACCTTCATCTCATGAACCATATTCTACTCATCTCAAAAATTATATTTTATAAAAAATATATATTTTATCAGTTTTCTATTTTATAAAAATTAGTTTTTATTTTAAAAATCATATTTTATTTCAAAAAATCAGAATTTAAAAGCAGTTTTATATTTTACAAAAATTAGATTATTTGAATTATCTTATTTTTTTTACTTTTTATTTATAAAAATTAGTTTTATTTCATTTTAATACATCTCATTTCAGTTTTTATTTCATATTCTATAAAATTTTAGAATTTTTTTTTTAACTTTTCATTGATTTAGTTAATATCTTATTAAATTTGTATATTTTTATTTTTAAAAAATCAGATTTTTAATTCTTCTTTTCATCAATTCTTTCAGAATTTTTTAAATATTAATTCTTCTTCCCTAACCTTTGAACCGTGTTCTTCTCATCTCAAACCATATCCATGGCTTCCTATGCCCTTCACCA
>JAYMSV010001443.1:0-12828 GCA_036897745.1 Erodium moschatum | reverse complement strand
ATTGCGTTGAATAAAAGCACCTATGTCTCTCCGTTTCAAAAAAGAAGAAGCCATCCTTAATTAGATTAGCAACCATCTCCCCAAAAGTTCTTAGACATCAACTCAACCTTAATTAGATGAGCAATCTAGTTGGGGGAGGATTTGGGGTTTGTTGGCCTCTGGGGGATTTCCACAGTTCTGCTACAGAGTTGGTGGTGTAGGATTAGCGTCTCGATGGTGGTGGTGTGGCTGTGGTGCTCCAGTGGTGTTGTGTTTCTCGAGAACATCTCCTCTCTTGAGGTGTATTCTCTAGTTGGTTTGCCCTAAACTCTTGGGCCGTGGGTCTTGCGAGGTTAGGTTTGGGCTAGCTGTTTGCTAGGCCCGGGTATTGTTTGCTTGTAGGTTTGATTTTGTTATTTGTTTTCAGGCTGTTGGCCTTTGTTTGTTTGGATTGTATTTTCTGCGCTTCAAGGTAGTAATATCTAGATTCGATACTTGAGATATTACTAATATATTTGCCTTCTAAAAAATCTTGTATCTCAGGCAACCTCGCTCATCCGAACAGACTCGCACATAGAGTTTTTGAGTTTAAACAATATACGAAATTATAATGTAGGTTCCATTCTTATACCTAAACGCAGGATTCGCCCCTTTCTAAGAGGATCACACATACCATATTTTAGTCTTCAGCTATATAGCCCTCTTATTTCATTCATGCTCTTTATAATCGTCCCATTCTATAGTTTGTTCTTTTTTCTTTTATCAGCAAATTTTATAGACCTTGTCAATAAGAATAAAGACAAGGTCGAGGGCGAACCTCAAGAACGGTTACTTACAAACAAAAGCGATCTCTAAGTGAGATCCCTAAAACAAACAGAGTAAGTAACAACAACAAGAACAGTAGCAATACGATCCCAACAAGGGGATAAAAACCAAATCCCAACAAAGAGATGAAGAACTAAACCAAAAAACAACAAATAAACAACAGGAAAAACAGAACAAACACAACAAGACCTCTTGCCCAAAACCAACAACCACAAACACAAGAAAAGTTGTAATAGTCTCTTTGTAGTTATTAAATGTCATTTGCTCTAAAACAAAGAGCGACTATACGTAATTATTTTACACTTTTAAATTATTATCAATATATTGTATTGCACTTTAAGTCACGTTCTTAAATTAATCTACTTATAAATTTGGATTTGGTTCTGATTTATCTAAATCTTGAGGTGTAATGAAAAAAAATGGTTATTATATGCAGGGAAAATCCCAAAAAGATATCTTCGAACGACTTTTGTTAGCACAGACGTGTTGTGATGAGTTTTTCTCTTAAAAACACGTTTCTCCCTTTCGTTTATTATAAAAAAAAAAGTAGCGAGTTACATTTATTTATTTTAATTTTTTCGTTACTTTGGATGGAAAACAATGTGCTCGGCATATGGTCTTTATATTTATCATAAACATCGAATTGTCTGTATTCATCTTATTAAAACATTGGATCTGGTCGTACTCAATGTTCAAATTTTTCTCCAAAGAACATTTAGATAAAGAGGAATATGGACATGTTCGTTTTCCGTCCAAAGTAACGGAAAAAAACAAAAAAGTAAACGTAAACTCGCTATTTTTTTATCATTATAAACAAAAGATATCATAAACACTATCTCAAATGAAATCTTTGAGATAGTGTTTACATGTGAGGACAGCCTATGAAAAGAAGGGTAGTATCGTAAATAAACATTTTGCCAACTCCTTATAAATACACATTCCAACAATCCATCCTATATTGGTCACCATTCTTTGAACATGGCACCACCACCTCTAGTGTTCACGGTGCGGAGGCAGGAGCCGGAGCTGCTAGCTCCGGTGAGGCCTACGCCGCGGGAACTCAAGCCACTCTCTGATATTGACGACCAAGATAGTCTCCGAATCCAACTTCCGGGTATCGAGTTTTTCAAGAACGACCCCTCTAGGCAGGGCAAGGACCCTGCTAAGGTCATAAAGGAGGGAATATCTCAGGCACTTGTTTTCTACTACCCGTTGGCCGGTCGCCTTATCGAAGGGCCTGGCAGGAAGCTCTCCGTGGATTGCACCGGCGAGGGTGTCTTGTTCGTAGAGGCTGACGCCGATGTTTCGCTTGAGGAGTTCGGTGGTTCTCTTCAACCACCTTTCCCATGCTGGGAAGAGCTTCTTTACGATGTTCCCAGTTCTAGCGATGTTCTTGGCTGCCCATTGATGCTTTTCCAGGTACTCTATTTTATTTTATTCTAATTTATGCTTATAGTTTCAAGTCATAACTATAATCGGTACACTACTCTATAGAAACCATGAATTGAACGGTAAATATATAGAAGTTTGAAATTAATTTTATTATAGGAAATTTTCAATATAATCCCTGCCAATCTATTATTTGCAAGATAATTATATCCTGTCAAATATTTTCAAGTTTTCATATTTTTATATATATGATTTTTTATGGTAGATTTTAAAATTTTGAAGTTAAATGAAGGACAATTTGGACATTTCATGGTGAAGGGTATTTTGGAATTTTTACGGTCTTTGGATGGAAAAATAACAAAAAGTTAACGGTTAGATACCAAACTGTGGTTAAATGTTTGGTAAGGTATTATCTTGCAAGAAGTATTATGTCTTAGTATTATCTTGCAAATAAATGTTTGGCATGGTATTATGTTGCAAAAAAATATTATGCCTGAGTATGTCTTGCAAATAAATGTTGTGCATGATATTATGTTGCAAAAAAATATTATGCTTGAGTATTATTTTGCAAATAAAAGTTTGGTATGATATTATATTGCAAAAAAATATTATGCCGGAGTATTATCTTGCAAATAAATGTTTGGCATGGTTTTATATTGTAAAAAAAATGTGTCAGGATATTATTTTTCAAATATATGTTATATCAGGATATTATCTTTCAAATAAATGTTTTGCAGGATATTATATTGAAATTTTTCCTATAGAAATAACTTTTGAAAAATGTGGTTTGTCGAATAATTTGATTTTATAATTCACAATGGTCGTTAATTTATATTAAAATAATTATTTTTAGTAGACATGGCTCCACTACCCACAATGTCTAAACATAAGGATATTTGATATTTTAGGTGACACGATTGAAGTGCGGAGGCTTTATCTTTGCCGTGCGTTTCAACCACACTCTAATGGACGGATATGGCCTCTATCAATTCATGACCGCTGTGGGAGAGATGGCACGTGGCGCACGTTCCCCCTCGACGTTACCTACGTGGAACAGAGAGATCTTGAGGGCTCGAGACACGCAACGCGTGACCCATACCCACCCAGAGTACGATGAAGTGGACGGAACCATTATTCCATTCAGTGACATGATCCATCGATCTTTTTTCTTCGGTCAGTCTGAGATTTCAGCTCTCTGTCGGTTTGTTGTCGATCACTCGGGTCGTTATTCCACATTCGAGGTTCTGACGGCTTGTTTGTGGCGATGTCGTGCCTTAGCGCTCCAGACTGGCCCCGAAGAGGTTGTCCGTATGTTTTGCCTCGTTAACCTACGCGGCAAGAACTTTAACCCTCCGCTTCCGACCGGTTACTACGGGAATGCACTGGCATTCGTGGTGGCACACTGACACTGACCACGGCGAGGAAGCTCTGCGAGAGGCCGTTAGGGTACGCATTGAACCTACTAAGAGAGGCCAAAACGAAAGTAAACAAAGAGTACATGCAATCGTTGACGGATCTGATGGTGATCAGAGGTCGGCCCCACATCACAATGGTGCAAACTTACATAGTGTCGAATCTGATGAAGGTAGATACCAACCACGTGGACTACGGGTGGGGCCGGGCGGTATATAGTGGCCCCGTAAAGGGTGGGATCGGGACCGTACCTGGATTGTCAAGCTTTTACATACCGTCTCGGAACCAAGAGGGAGAGGATGGGATCTTGGTGCCCATTTGCTTGCCCGATTCGGCCATGCATAGGTTCCACAAGGAATTGAACAACATATTAATTAGCGATCAAGATCAAATAGTTGGTGTTCAAGACTCACAGCTCCTAAAGTCCAAACTTTAATTTGTGATTACCATTAAATGCACTTAAAAATAGTGTTTTTATTTATGTTTACGCTTGGTTTAGTTTGTGTGCGTTTTCCCTCTTAATTGTGTCTTCAACTTTTTTTTTTTATATGGATAAGTGTCTTATTGTGGTTATTAGTCTCAAAATTTTCTCAATTCTCAGTCTATTTTTCCTCTAAAAACTTTTGGGAATATTAATATTTTGTTTGGTTAGAGAGAGAAAAAAAATAGAGTGAGAAAAACACAATGGGGAATATTATTCCCTACCCTGCAATGGGGAATTGCCTCTATCGGGGCTATTCCATCAGAATGTGTTGAAACTACGAGAAGTAATGGTTGCCGAATATAATTTATTAATTGGAATAATACAAACGACATTACGGAATTTTAAAAAATAAACGAAAATACATTAATATATGTGTTTAGATAGTCCTCAAACAATCTCGGGTGTAACGATGTCGCTTCGTGTTGTTTTTCACAAGCCTCCACCATTCGTGTTTGACAAATGGTACTCGTTGTTCCTGAAGGTCTTGTTCGTTCTTCTGCTCGACGACCTGGGCATCAGTCTGACTGAGAGTCCAATCTTGGACGTATTGGCGACAAACGAAGTCGAATATCTTGCTTCATGTTCGTCTCCAGTCAATAATATTCGACTTTTTTTGAGGTTCGAGGATAAAGGTCTCTATATGCATCAGCTAAGAAATCGAGGTACACCTCGTTCCAAAACTCAGTCTCGTACTCGGCGTGAAAAATCCATGAGATCACAAGACGGGTGATGAACACATCTCGTTGGTGTAAAATAACACCTAAGCTCACTAATAACATCAAAGATGGACTCCAAGTTGCTGACTGACCCTGCCTTCCCACAATGTGTAGGAGGAGCCTACAACGTGGAGGATCAAACGATGTTGTTTCAGGAAGGGTTTTGGGAGCAGGAGACAAGCCGCCTTAGCTCACATTACCACGACGGGGAGTGAACTTCCCACTCCTTGGAAATCACACTGCTCACAACATGGGAACGCTATTTCTCATAAGGTAGAAGAACCACGGAGATATTATCTGAAATCTATCTCTTTACGTGGAAATCAGAAAGACCAGGCCGTGATACATTGCTCTACGTCGTGGAGTACTGTAGATTTGGGAAACAATAAGTAGTCCCCCATAATCCGAATTTGGTGAGTTCTACACACAAAATCTTGAGAGAGCTCAACATTGTGTGCAATAAAGCCGAAGCAAGAAGAAGAATAAGGTGGTGGTGGCCTTTGTGTTTTAGGAGAGACTCTCATCCTCCATTAGAGTATCATTTCTTACATTCTCTTGTTCAACTTATTTTCTGTATCTCGTGTCGATAACTCTATGGATGTATGAATATATTATGTTAATATTGAATTTTTTTTATGTTTATGTGTGATGATAAATGGTTGTTGATGATTTTGTAAAATCTTCTAGTCTAGATTTTCATTCTATGAGGTAAAGGTTACACTTTCGTGTTTTAGGGCCATAGAGCTTAATGGTGGATGGAACCCAAGGAAAACTACCAGGTTGTTCATGTGGTTTGGTAATTAATAGCTCGATTACATGTTTTCGACTTTAAAAATCAAAACTTTGTAGAAGTAGATTTCAAAAAAGCGGTTTGGTTGTGTGAGAAGGACCTACCCAGACGGCCAACTCTCTAGTTGGATGGTTGGGTCACTTGGAAGGGAAATGCTAGTGGAGGCAAAGTGCGATTCTTGGAACGAGAGATGATTAACCTTGTGGTTAACGAATAATCAATCCAAGCTATAGTTGTGGCTCCATCTGTGGAAGAAACCGGCACACCATCGAGAAATTGTGAATTGTTTGCCAACTCCCAATAGTAGTCAATATGGGATGGAGAGTTCTTTCAAGTCGGGGACTGAACCATAATTCTTTCAAGTCGGGGTTGGAACTTTTCTCCTTTACCACCGGGTCGAAACTATCGGATTTAGCATTCCAAAACTTTTTTGAGTACAAAGAAAAGTTGATTTAGTCCGTTAGTGATCCTAACCCCTATCTAGGGAAGACATCCGTAATACTTGGCATAACCGACTCCAAAGTTTTATACTTTCTTTACTTCCGTCAGAAGTGTTTTTGGCCGTCAGAATAATCGACATGCTTTCTTATTCATCATCCTTGTCAATTATATTTACACGATATATAGTTTTTTTGTGGTTTTCCCTAACATATATATATATACAAAAGTACTAAATGTAACTCTCAGCCCAACCCAAGTTATATATAAACCACTGAAAATTGGAAGATACAGATTCAGAGAAAGCTATGGCCAACACACTCCTCATGCGCCCAAGCGTTTTGTGCGCAGCTGCTCTATCGTCCAGAGCTTCTCTCTTCCGCCAAGCTCTCCCTTTCCTGCGCCAATCAGAAAAGGGTTTCGTCTCTCGGAGCATCGACGGTTCAGCTGAAGAAGGCACGACCAAGCTCCCAATCCACTGCGACGATGTCGTTGGCCTCTTCTCGCGTTACCGGAACCCAATTTTCGCGGGCGCCGCGCCCGGCCGGGAGAGGTTAGGCACGCGAGCCACCAACGTCAATGATGCCGGTTCCATCGATTCCCCTCTTATGGAGTCTATGCGAAATAAGGTTTTGTTCTGCCCCTTTTTGGTCTATCGTTTGAGCAATTTCACGGTGTTGATGTTGATTCGGTTCATGGGTTTGATTTGGATTTGTTGATTGGTGTTTGCTGGATTAGATTAAGGAACAATTGAATGCTGAATCGGTCTCTGTGAAAGATGCTAATGGAGATGGTCGACATGTTAGGTATTTGCTTACAATGTTTGGTTTTTCAGCTATTCTGTGAATTGATTGCATATGTAGAGTGGGACTTGGATTTATTTGTGCTTCGATTTGCAATGAAGAATAGTTGATTGATGATGATTAGTTAGGGTGGTGGAACCAATAATGAAAGTCTGTAGGCTGATTTAGTGATGTGTAAACAAGTAATGTTGCATTTTTTACCGTCTGCAAATCCGTTGTCTTTAACGGAAATTAATCATGTGACAGTCATATGACTCAATTTTTTTTGGAAATGACAGTTTTCCCTTTTACATTATACGTGTTTTGCAATTGGTAACCCTCCTGTATACTTGCAAAAAACATCAGTTAAATGATGAATTGCATGTAACTTTTTTCTGAAAATAATTAGATGGATTACTTGATTGTGCTTGTAATGCACGAGGTCAGTACATGACCGAATACCATGCTTATAGACGTAGATTGTTTTGGGAAAAGGGTTTCAAAATTAGTATACTGATCGTTTTGGTTACATCTTTTTGTCCCCTTTCTATAGTGGCCGATAGAGAAAATGATAGAAGTTGATGCGTTTAGGTTAATACCTATGGAAAGAAGGGAATTTATGATAATACAGTGGCGTGATGCTTGTATTTGAAACAGTGTCCAAAATCAACAAAGATAGGGATAATTGCAAAAAAAGTAACCTGAGGTATTTATTCTTTTTGCAAACTTTAGCCCTCTTTTTTCGAGTGCAAAAAAAATCGACCTGAACTTGCCCTCTTCTGTAATAATTGCAAAGAGTAAGAAGGGATATGAAAATTTGGAATTTTTGCTCTTCAATTATTATTTTTCAAATTTTAATTTCCAAGGGTAAAATCTGTCATTTTGAAACAATTGTATACAAAGCGCAACAAAAAGACAACTTCAGGGCATTTCTTTTTTGCAATTATCAAAGAAGTGGGATAGAAGTTGCAAAAAGTGAATACCCCCGGGGTACTTTTTTGCAACTATTCCTACAAAATATAATGGAGGAAAAAAGTTTGTACATATTTAAGAGAATGTTCACGGATCTGGTTTATGATTTGCTCTATCATGTCATGTATTTGATAGTTATTTGGCTCGCCTTTGCAGCATTGATGTCATCTCTTCATCATTCGAGGGACAATCGGCTGTAAACAGGCAAAGGATGGTGTATAAAGCTATATGGGAGGAGCTTCAGAACACTGTACATGCAGTTGACCAGATGACTACCAAAACGCCCACCGAAGCTGCCGGTGGCAAATGAGACGGCTCTACCGAGAATCATTGATTCATAGGATGTCTTGCAATTTTCTTGTAACAATCTACTACCCTATTCTGTTTGCAGCACTTATTGCTCTACTGTACTTTGTTGTTGGGTTAATAATTGCCATCAGCTCCAGTTAGAGTCAGGCAAGTGTAAGTATGCATGTTATGTTGCACAAGGTAGTTGGTTCCTAGTGTTTAGGGAGGGAATAAAGTGATGAGTAGATTCATTCAAGTGGATTTGGATCTGCAGGGACCTTCTGCAACTATGTATGGCCAAATTTAGAAAAGACCCTTTTTTCATCTCCCTATTCCTCTTAAAATGGTATGTAACTTTGTTTATACCAATTTCTTGAGTGGTCATGGCTCCATCCCCTTGGGGCAGAATCCCCGATGCAAATAGTCCAGCTCGGGCTATTCGAGGGCTACAATAGGTATTTTACAAGAGAGAGAACGTAAAAAGTCGGGTTGATAGGTTTTGTCAAACACGGTGAATAACACAGGCTGACCTAATAGGAGCGAACGACCACTGGCTAAGAGTCAGTAGTCGTTGGGCTTTTGTCTAGGCGGCATAGGCTATCGCGCTCGTGCATTTCGCCCTGCTCCCAGGGATTCACAAGAGAGAAAATGTAAAAGCCGGATTAATAAATACCGGCAGATAATGGGCATGGCCCCTGCTGGGCTAACAGGGGGAATAGCCTATGTGGCGTCCGATCATTGGTTGAGCGCCTATAGTCGTTGGGCTCCAGACAGTTGTGCCCATGCGTTACACCGATTTGTCCACCTCCTAGGGATTCGTGCAGACGAATTGCTCCAAAATTCCTATTCGTCCGAACTGAAGTTGCTCTTATAAGTTATAACAAAGAGAAGTAGTCTGAAATCATAGCATAGACAAAGAAGTGGTTTGTGTGCAGAAACACAAAAAAGCATCACAAGCTCTCACCATATGAAACCCTGAGATAGAAGATATACATAAAAGAACACAAGACCATATGTCTCTACATCTCTAAGACAAGCTCAAGTACGGACACAACTCTGCAGTTCAAGGTTTGGCCATGCTATTATGCCGTCCGGACGGGCCAGAAGGTGGAACTAGGATTGTTCTTGGGAGGTAACCAATCTGCAGACCATGGCTCTTGCTCTTGTAGTAGCCTGCACCAGGCTGGAACCTGTTCTTGTTCCATGTCTTGCCATGGACATGACCGTCACGAACCCAATAAGTTGCTCCTCTTCCACCATGAAGAGAGGCAGAGAAGATGAACAAGAGAAGCATCACCATGACAGTGTTCTTGGAGGCCATGACAGTTGCACTCTAGTTTTCTCTCTGAGACTCAACCTCTCTACTTCTCTAGTGCATTTGTTATGGCCACAGCTCTTGTATTTATGAGGACTCAAAAGGAAAGGTTGGGTAATTTGGTAATGTAAATGAGGAGATTAATGATAGAGAAAAGGAAGGAAAAATAATAATAAACAAGTGGTTAAGAGGCATTTGATTTTCCATCTCTGCATCGTAATATTTTGACATTTTTTGCGGATGAAAACCAGTACCAAAGTATTTGCAAACCCCACATAGTTCACCGCAAGTTTCTGCAATCATCCATAATATTTATATGCAAAATGTCAAAGTAGATTGGGAGAGTAAGAAATAAGAGTTGAATTGACAAACACTACCTCATAAGGTAAATTTCTGGTTTATTTACATTTTTTTTCTTTAGAAAACAGACGCGTGCGTGGTGTATTGGGATTCGTCCAGCAAAACTAGCGGTTAGGCTTTTTTCCAGTGCTGGGCGATGATATCGTCCACCTATTCGTCCAGACACCGGCGATTCGTACAAATGTATCATGCCCAAAACCCGATTCATCAACCAGATTCGCCTAATCCTCCAAAGTTCATTCAGAAGCACAAACCGGACCACAGGTCAAAGCACAGTGTTATTTCCTTAACTGTAAAAGTATACAAGAATTTATAATGTGTATATTATATACAAATATATCACAATCTTTCCTTTCTTTTTCCTTTGAGAATGCTAACTAATCAATGGGAAGCTGGGGTTGATGCCAAGCCCTGATCCACCGAAAGAACCTGGCTCCGCATGCTTAACCTTACCATAGTGTCGGATATGGCGCAAGAGCCTGGCCAGGAACGTATTGTGGCATATTGTGGAGCTATCACACACAACTGCTACATGTCTTCGTGCCCTTGTTATCGCCACGTTCATCCTCCTGATATCTCCCAGGAACCCGACAGCACCTAGAGTGTTGGATCGGACCTAATGCAGAAGAAAACCATCCGTTATATGTTATTATTTCAAGTCCTATGAAAGATGTAAGGGTAAAATCGTCATTTTTATACAAACTGCAACAAAAAGACAAGTCAGGGTACTTTTTTGTAATTATCAAAGAAGAGGGCTACAAGTTGCAAGAGGTGAAAACCTGAGGGTACTTTTTTGCAATTATCTCTTGTTATAATACATGTGATGTCTAGTTTAGTGACTTCAACAATATGGGCCTTCACAAATTTAGTGACCTCAACAGTATGGTCATTCACAAAAAGTTGCTTGTTGATTCACTATCTGACCATATATGGAACTTTTTCTATACAAAACTACATGCAATATCAGATATAGTATCACATTGAAGAAGGCTCCTCAAGGTGAGAAAGTGAAAAGAGATCTAGAGCATTGATTTTTGCAATCCATATGCTAAAAATACGAAAATCGAGCTTGTAATCTAAATGAAACTGCAAGACTCATCCTAACAAACATAGAGTAAAATTTATAGAGGTACTCATATGAAACCACCAGGAGAAGTAGTATTACTGAAGAAGAAGCATAATATTAGTCACCATACCATTGATATGATAACGGCATCGGCCTCTCGCCCTTGGAAGCTGTCGATTGTTGCAACCTCAACACCGCTAGCATCTGGTAGCTCGTCAAGCCTGTCCCTCAGTAGTTGTACTTGAGCAACGTAGGGAGATTGCACGGCAATAGCTGCCGGGTTAACGCCTGTACAAAAGTATTAAAACAAATAAATCTGCAACTGTTCTCAATGAAGAACATTAAAAGCTGTTAAACTAGTGCAAAACGTCTGAAATTGCATTATGGTAAGAAGATGAATTCTAGGGAAAACGTTATTTACACCCTCTCGACGACCTTTGATTCCCCAAAACACCCCCTAAAGGTGAGGGGTTATCAGTAAGACAATGTCACCTTTCGTTATTAATCAAAAATCCCGAATTCGCACTGAATAGGTGATAGTTTTATCAGGAACACATTGTCATGTTTCTCATTTACCGGTGGTTTTTTGATGAATAACGAAAGGTGACAGTGTTACTGATGAGCTGCTTTTTTTTTTTTATAAAACCCGGGGTGTATACATTGAAACAAAAGGAAGGAAAGAAGAAGAAGCTAAGTATGCTTACCAGAGTAAATCAAAGATAAAACATGTTGCACAACGATATCCGCTTCCCCTTCATTGTAAACTGAACCCGTGCCAGCAGGGTCTAAATGCTCCTCGCAACCAACAGACAAACTTCCATAGGGCAATCTTGTGTCAAGCAAAAGTAAGGGGCACTGTGTTATCCATGTTGACTGCATTTGCACAAAGAAATATTACAAAGTTAGTATTTTATGGTTTTGCACAAATTAAGGGGCAAAATGTGTTTAACAATATAAATATTCATGTCAACTCTAAGAAATTAAATATACTTATCTTTTGTTTTAAACATGAACAATCGAGAAGCTTGATGGAACCAGTAATATAATTCAAGAGCATAATAACGCATTTCAGATGGCAACAAAACGTGCAAGAAACATGTGAAAATATATATGGAACTGTATAATCATAGATAAGAACGATACCTTGACGAATGGAGAATCCACAAGAAGATGAGAAGCCACAGTTGGCGAGGACTTGAGCACTCCACCATACAACTCCTTTGATGACCAACTAGCTATTGCATCATTCATACGGTACTGTGTTGTTAGCTTAGTGGCAAGAGACCCCCCATGTAAATTTGCAGCTCTCTCTAGTAAAGATATCCCAAGACCACCTTCCAATGCTGTCCTTGACAGGACAACCGGAGCAAGCTGGCACTGGTCACCAGCAAGAATGCAACGCTTTCCTTGCAATATCGGGATCCAGCAACTAGGCTCAATTGCCTGCCCTGCTTCATCTATAACGACCAAGTCAAAAGTATCCAGCTTTCGGATCAAAGGATCAGCTGCTCCAGTGTTGGTAGCAAGCACAACTTGAGCACTTGCTAATGTTTCCTTAATAGTCTCCTTTTCCTTCTTCTTCAGTGCCTTCCCAAGTTGTTTTAGAAGCTGACGTATGCCAGCAGCTAAAGAATCGTCATTCAAGCAATACCTGAGGTCTCTCCTCAGATCTGATTTCTTCCTCTGAAACTCTGCGACATGGCTTGCAAGCTTAGATTTGGCGATTTCACCCAAAGACTTTGAGGCCACCGATGGAGATATGCGAGCTGGATTGCCAACGCGCACAATGTTTGCTCCGGTTGTTGAAAGTTTTTCAACCATGTTATCAATAGCTGCATTTGTAGGTGCTGTTACGAGCACCCTTTCACCTTGTTTAACAGCAAGTGATATAAGTTCTTTGAGCAGGCCAGTTTTTCCTGTACCGGGTGGCCCTTGTAGTACCAAGACCGGGAGCTTCTTATTCAAACCTAAGGCAATTGCTCTTTGCTGAGAATCATCGAAAGCTCCAGTA
>JAYMSV010001442.1:0-12829 GCA_036897745.1 Erodium moschatum | reverse complement strand
TCTTGTTACGGTCACGATGGGGAGAGGGAAGAACAAGGGCTCGCCTTTGCGGAGCCGGAACTTCCACTCAGCCGAGTATTACAGCCCTGTAACGCGATCCTGTAGTCATTCTGCTCCATTTGCATGAACAGAGTTATTTACTGAGTTGGTTATTTTCCAACTTTCAATTGGCATTGGAAAACTTCCCTCACAGAACAATGGATTCCGTTTTCTGAAGATTGTGTGCACAACCTAGAGCCAAGAACTTGGAAGACATAAACCTTGGAGAATATTTTTTATGAAATAAAAGGAGCATAACTAGGAATTTCGTTGTTGTTATCTTTGCTATTTATTCAAATAAATGGTTGTTCTCATATTATCCCATATCTATAGATTACTCACTTCTTGTCCATTGGCCACCAAATTTTTATCCGGCAACCAATCAAGTCTGACAAGTCTTCACCATCCTTGAGTGAGCACTGATACAAAAAATATACACCATAAATTATATCAGTGGTAAGAAACTGTAAAACAATAGTTGCTTAGACATAAGGGAAGGCCATCATTTACTCAGGTAAAACAGACCAAACCAACCTATAGCTATGCACACTTTGTGCTAGTTCAGAGCATGCAATGCAATGCTATCCAGTATGTTTCCCTCATAACATGTGACCTCAACGTCACAAGATAACAACCTAGCCATGGTTCCAAGCCTCACCCTCAGATACACTCACAAAAAATAATAACTGAAAATGGAAGAATGAGAGACCAACCTTTACTAAACCCACAATGCTTCTTTTCCGCTTCTTGCCAGATCCCAATGGAGACCTGGAACTGCTGTTAGTGTTGATCTTATCTGATTCCATTAGCACATTTGACTTCTGCAAGTGACATCAGATTAATTACAAAATTGAGCACTAAACAGTACAGCACAGTACAAAAAGTACATGATACTAGCCAGTAGAAATCATACAAGCTCACCTTTGAGTCATGATCACCAGCATCTTCAATTGTTCGTGATTTGCCACTATGATGTTTTTCATTTTGCTTGTCCTTGCGTTTCGATGAAGTACTTTTTGGAACTGATAATACTAAGTCTGAGTTCATGCTTCCAAAGATATCATCCTCTGCACTTGTATCCTGTTCTTGAGATTGAAAAGAGGAAGCTTCTGTTTGTTGTAAATCATCCTTTGTTATTCTACTAGGAGACTTAGAAGTATTTTTTGGTAATCTGAGAGCAGACAACAATCTCTGCTGTTTAGGAACTGGAGCATTTGTAACATCACTACCTTTTCTTTTTTGATGCTTCTGATTTTTCTTTGATTTTTTATTTGGAGAATGATCATGCCCATTTATCTGTTCAGACTTGCTGGATTTCTCACGATCATCCAAACTGATTTCTCTTACCGTTTTCAAGATACCGAGATCATTGCCCGCATTTTTACCTTTAGCTGGCGAAGATTTACCCTTCAGCCCCATTCTAGCTTTAGGTCCCTGAGATTTCAAATGTTTGAGTATTTTTCTTAAAGGTATTTCATTGTCACTGTCCTCTAGAATGTCATCCTTGGCAACCTCTGACTGAACCTGATGCAAATACAAAGACAAGTAAGAGATGTCAGCAAAAGATGAAAGAAGTGCCAAAATAAAATGTTGTGGTTAGTACTGAGCGGCAGAACATACAAGGCCATTAGAACCAAACTTCAATGACTCAAAGTGGGTCAACACACTCTCATCAGCAAGCCATGTGTGCACATCACTAGCAAGTTTCCTTTCATCTACATTTTGCCCGTCACTGGTTGTTTGCCCTTCTATAATTGTTTGCCCCTCACTGGCTGCTTGCACTTCATTGGGTGTTTGCCCTTCAATGGCCATTTCCCCTTCACCAGCTGTTTTCCCTTCAATGGCTATCATTTCTTCAGTAGCCTATCAAGCAATGCAATATTGTCAACTTGAATATTAGGTTTTTAAAGTATTAATAGTGTTGAAGAGCCGAAATGTTTTTGTATGGCAGAACATTAAACTGTATAACAATGCAACCAAACTTCAGCTGAACAAAACTTGCCTTAGAATCATTCCCTTCTTTATTCCCAAGTGATTTGTAAAGAACCGCAGGCAAAGAGATCAAGGTGTTCATCTCCTGCAGATTATCTTCCTTTCGAGCTAAGCGCTTGATGATTGACAGGCCAAGATCACAAACAGCATACGAATTCTGAAATATCACATAACCAAAGATTTACCTTTCACTTTGTCAGTTATGGGATACTTGGTAACATACAACTCAGTTTTGTGCAAATAAATAAGTGATATATATATTCATCTCCAAACCTTTGATTTTTCCGCATCTACAACATCTTCTGAGCACTTTATACTCTTAAGGATTGAGACTATTGCGCAAATACTCCTTTTCCCCTTGATGGTATCAGCTTCAAACTTTCCATCCTCATCACATTGCAATAACATAGAAATGAACAAGTACAGTTGCCTACAAAACAGAAGGCATTTTAATACCTAAGAAAATGTTTCAATTAAAGCAGTGCTATGATTGCATACTATTTTGGGCATTGTACAGCCACTATCTGAAATCTACACAGGAGAACATGTAATTTTATGTGTTTATATATAACAAACATATTTACCAATGTGTTATTAACATGTAGAAGAATATAGTATGGAATCAAGTCAAATATATACCTAATTGTCTTCTTTAACAGAAACCATAAAAACAATGTATTTCACTTTGATGTTTAACAACTCATACAAACCCATTCCATATATATCCCACCAAGTCATGTTAATAACTTTCAGCAATGGGGATTAGGGAAGTTAGCAGCAGAGGGAAGGCATCAGCCTTTTGTACACGTGATTACATCAAGCCCGATCCAACCCAAGCTAATGAGTAGAGGCCTCACTATGCTTATCAAGTGGACACTTAATCTACATTCGTCTGCTGTGGGACCCAACTTCAACACTCCCCCTCATGTGTGGGCCTTGCACATGTTGTACACTAGGGTACCTGTACACACTTAGGCACCTAAGGGATGTCCACATTCCAGGGCAGTATCACAGGCCCAACCCAGCTCTGATACCATGTTAAAGCCTGATCCAACCAAAAAGCTCAAGCTAATGAGTGGAGGCCTAAATATGCTTATCATATGGCCACTTAATCCACATTATTCCAATGTGGCACACAACTTCAACAGATAGTGGGGGAAATCATCAATGAACCTCATAGTTGTCTCGTATTACTTTAATTACATTCCGAAACCACAACATATCCAAATATTGCATAGAAACAATACATGATTATAAGTATATTGTATACCTGTATATCAGTTCAAATTTTTTCACATCCTTGCATTCATCAACATTAGGACATGAATGATGAGCAATAGCATGGACCAGAAAGGGAAGAATATACTCAGGGTGAGCCATTGGGGTATTTGCATCAGTGAGCACAGAGGAATGCCGTGCCCTTGGTTGATGACAGATTTGAATAATGTCTGCCAAGTTATGTTTTTCCTGTCGTTTAAAACATTATACAAATTCCTATTAATACACATGTGACAAAATGAAGTTTCAGATATGCAGTTGATGAAATGCTCAGAATTGCTTCATGGTAATCAAAGCTAATAAGCATACCTCTTCAAATTCTGTAGGACTCAACCTAGAGATGTTAAGTACATAGGCAGCAGCATATCTTGCATCTAACAATCTATCCTTTATATATTGGTGAACTTTGGTCAGGAACAATTTCCTAGCTTGAGGGAAACTAATCTACATAACCAAAAGGCATAAAAACAATCATTTTCATATACTTGTAAGAACTGAGAGAGAGAGAGAGAGATTGTTAGAGAAAACTCCACCTCTGATGTTCTTAAGGTTAAGTGGAACATGTCAATAGGTATCTTGTGATTCCATTGCCTTTCCAGACGAAGAACTCCTTTTGCAGAAGCAAGCCTCAAATGGGCCTTGTCAACAGAGCTGTAAAATAGCAAATGATCCATGTGAAAATTCAAGCAACATGATAGAAGAGATGATACTTAAACCAATTAAAAACAAGGGTCCTCGACATAATAAAGGTAAAAGTCAACCACCTCGACTCTACATCTTTGGAATATTCTCCAAAAGAAAGCATGTTTTGGAGGATTTCCAAAAGACTGTCAATCCGAGGACGAAGATGAGCATCTTTTACAGGCAAGTAGCTCTTAACCAATGTCTTGATCCCATATATCTACATAAAAACAAAGTTATGACAAAATAATTATCTATCAAAATATCACACCAAAATATTTATAAAAAAAAATATTAGAAGCTTATGCAGACCACATTTCCTGAATATATTACCAAGCAATAAAATCATGACAAAAACATCAATAATTCATTAAACAATTAATGGTAGAAAAATAATTCTGGAAAAAGCAAGCTACCTTCAACATGCAAATTTCACTCCTGTCCTCCCATGAAGCTTTTTTTTTACCTTCTAGTTTCTGAAAATGGGCATGAGAGTTAAAATAAAACCCAATGATTAAGACGACTCAAATAAAATAGGCTTGCAAGAGTTCAATAGATCTTCAAATACATACAACGCTGCAGTTTAGGATCTTGCTTTTTATGAAGTCCTCAATTTCGCTCTCTCTAGTTTCATAAACTGCCATTGCAGTCTGAGCTATACATCCCAGAGACTGTAGTACAGCAGGCAAATTTGTCTTCTCCTCCAGAGTATCCACAAGCTTCTGCAAATTCAGTAAAATATTAGCTCTGGCAAAATAGCATCATAAGCTTAGAAATTGACATGGCATACCACTCATGGAAAACAAATTCAGACCTTGTATAAAACAGATAGAGACTTCAGTCCATCATCCTTTGTTATTGCGGCTAAGGCATGTACAGCATATTTGGCTTGCTTACGACTACCTTCTAAGCATAGCGTCTCTAATATAAGATCTACCGAACTGTAAGCAAAATCATACAGCAATTATAAGCATATGTAGAAGCATGTGGAAATTGCGAACAAATGTTCACTCTTAATAACTGCACCTGGATAACACAGCCAGTTGTTCTCGGATGGTACCACCAGCTTTAGCTAGGACTTGCAAGACACCTTCTTTTATTATTTCATTGTCATCTTTGAGAAAATTAACAAGTTCTTCTTCTACCCCACTGAATAGCAAAGGACTGAAGCTCGCAAGAACCTGAAAAACATTTCCAAAGGGTAAAAAAATGTAGCTTTGAAATTGTTGCCAAGGAAAAGGTCAATCAAGTGCGATGTTCTCAAACATAAGTTTCAGAGCATGATGAAGTGCAACTTTTGAAGCTTGCAAAATACACATGTTATGGCAATGCAAACCTGATAAGTGTTTTCTTTCCTTTCTAGTTATGCCAACAAAAGAGAAGAGAAAAAAAAGAGAGAGATAAGAAGTTATTACCACCAATATATTCATACAGGACATAATATATTGTGCTTCGCCAGCAGATTTATGTACATCAACCTCCAGAAGAAGCTCTTTCACATGCTCCTTGTTGAAAAGCAAATAGGACGTCTTCACTGAGAGTATGCTTAGAAAATCATAGAGTCGATGTTTTTCACCAAGTATCTTGAGCAAACCATCCTGCAAATAAGGATAAAGCATTACGAACTTACAGCAAACTTCATGCCGTAATGTCCTAACTAGTTAGCCAATAAAAGGTAAAAGTACTGTGTTTGGCGAATGGAACTGTTGGTATAGACCATCATTCACTTTAATTTGATATAGAAACACACTGAAACTAATCAAAACAAGACAACATATTGTTAGCCACAGATGTCAACTGGAGAGGATTAGAAGTTGAATGTGGCAATCTCGCCTATAATAACAGTTCGTTACAGCCATAAGATCACGAACATTGAAGATAAAGTGGAAACAGACAAGTTAGGGAAGTCACAGTGGCAAAAATAAGGTGCTGGTAGAGTTGACATCTCGGTGAAATATAACAATAATCCCAACTCCCGCCGGTAAATATCTAAGATGTATAAGATGTTATGACTGATGATGAGGATGATCTACTCAGAGTAATGACAGATTTCGGCAGTGATACAGAGCATTTTGTTCAAATTCTTATAGTAGCCAGTAGGAAGTGCAAATACCATATTCTCACATCAGATTTATTGGTTGTCTTTTCTAGTGGAATAAAATATACTCTTAGAGCTAATATGACCCCACTCAATCAAGAACCAAAACTTAGTCTTACATCTGATTCGCAAAGTAGCTATAACTCTTGAAGTATATATACTCTAAAGGGTTAAAAACACCTTTCAATATTTGAATGCTTACCCGGTAACTACGAGATTGACAGAAACTGGTGTTCGGATTAAGTAGATTGGTCAGAATCCTCCAGATGTTGGCATCTTTTAATTGATCAAGTATCTGAAAATTCTCCTCGGCCTTCGCAGGGTCAGTAAAAGTACGAGACATTACTCGGAAGCAGTACATAGTTTTTTTAGGGATCTCGGGAGCATTGCCATCCTGAATTCAAAATAGAACCAAACTCTTCGTATTCAAGAAAAAAATCATCAAAAGTTCAGCTTTTTTGCTCAAAAATAAAATACAAACCTGTGAAATTTTCCTAAGAGAAAGATACCTCAGCATCTCATGCTGTAACCTACAATACAAGAAAAAATTCTTAGAACTCAGGACCAAAAACCAACAATAAATAAATGAAAGGAACACAGATACAAAATCGTGTGATGTCAAACCTTGACACTTAAAACAAACCTTTGTTTCTGTTCTAATATCTTCTCTAAAGCTTTAACCTCAACTCTGTCAAATCTCGAAAATACTCTAACCCATTGCCCAACTATGGCTTTGACTGGGAACTCAGTTGGAAAGAGACACCCAGACAAAACATGTTCAACTGTATCGGACCTGCAGAATATAGGCAATTAGAAAATCTGATTTAGCAAATCATAGTAGCCTGTACTTAGGATTTGTTTTTTGTTCTATTAATAGCAATGTATCCAATATCTTCCTATGCCTACACCAATTGCACTATCTCTCTGTCTAATGCGTATCCACTATAATAAAAAGAAAGTGATCATCAAAAGATAAAAATACCAAAGATAAAAAAAAAAAACAAGGAAAGGGGAATCCCGTGAAGTTTTCAAACTTGAGGTGACATACCTAAAATCTTTGTCGTAAAAGCATCTCAAAATCTTCCCTGGAATCCAATCAAAATCACCAGGCTTCATGGAATCATCGGAACACTTTAAACAATAAAGCTTGTATATCTCAGCCAGCATTTCCATGGTATATTTTTTAACAGGTAACTGGAGAGTGTGAATGGAAAATAAATAGTTGGAAAGCAAAGATAAGAAATTGAGATATATTGGATAGAAGATAAACAAAAATTAACAGAGAGATTAAAGAAAATGTATATTTACAGATTTGTCTCGGAGGCGCTCTGCTACAAGTTTTATAGTTTCAACTGGGATTGAACTCAAAGCACTACATGAAACATCACAAATTACGGCAACCACTTGCTTTCGGACATTTTCATCATAGCCCACCAGCCGGTCACAAAGAGCATCTAAATGTCAATAAAAATCAAAGTTAACCAATATGGGCGCAGAATACATGGCATCAATGTCAATCTGTAGAGCAGCTTAGCAATACTTTACCGATCACTTGAGGAGCTTCAGCTCTGAAAGGATTTGACAAGAGACAGCTCTTCACATGTTCAAGAACAGACATCCTAACTTCAACTACTCTATCAGCTAACCTCTTCAAAAACTCCGAAAATATTGGCTGAAATGCTTCGGAGGTAGCGGAACCTGGCAGGGAGAATAGGTCTCCGACCAACTTTACCACTCTTAAACGAGTTTCCAACTGGTCTGTCTGCAGATTTTGGAACTCATTAATTCATATGCAAACCTGTTCACCCTTCAGTATTCTCAAAATTTATACTATATGGCAATCATGTTGATGAGAAATCATGCAGGTAGTTTGGGTTCTATAAATGACAAAATGTACTTGCAGCTGAGTACATGGAGAAAGGAGATGATTAATCTCATGATTTAAAAAATTACAACTGGAGTTTTAAAATTATAACTATGTTATTAAGCAATCCTTGAAAATTGGACATTCATATGGCCTTTTACCAAGAACTGTCAAGTGTTTAGAGAAAGAAGAGTCCTTAATACACAGATGAAGGGTAGAAAAGCAAGCAACTAAATCCAAAATTACCAAGAGCTCTCCTGTAAGGTACGGGACGACTCCTGATAGAATCTGAGGCGCACAACGATAGATATCATATATAACGTCATGGTAGTCAATTTCACTATTTGATGACCTGTTGTCCCCAGAAATTGATGATATGAGAAACTGTTTTATGTCAGATTCCAGTTTATCTGCACACTGCTGTATGACATTCATAGCCAGCCTTCTTGCAGCTGCAGTAATATCCTGTAACAAAAACCACCTATCAATTATTATTTCAGAAGTGAATGAACATGATGGCAGCCAAATAATATTTTATCAATTGAAGAGAAGTACTGTTACTGTAAACCAGGATAAAGAGAGGATACTTACGCTTCTATTACGCCCCAGTATAGACAATAGAACAAATAATAGATCCTCTGCAATTTCCTCACTCTCTTCTAAGAGAGCAACCATGATCTTCTGCATGGATGTTAAAACACTTTCCGCATGATCATCACTGCATGTGTGCAAAATCAAGGGTGATTGTTATTGAACAAGTAATGGAAGAACCTTCTTCAGACCGAATTAGTTAATATTCATGACAGCATCAGCAAGTAAAAGCTAATAGCAAAGAATTTAACTTCCTACATACACCAACGTTGTGACTAAGCATGCCTAACAAGCTATATGAGATATACACAAATAAAATGAATTAAGATAACTTGCATCCTTAGTCTAAGATGTAAAAGTAATCTAGATAATAACATCATTCAAACGAAATAATGACGATGTAGATAAATGTATATTCCATAACCTAACAAGCAGCCATTTAAACATGTTCGCTGAATTCAAAGAGGTTTTGTTGTATTTATACCATGCACATAGAAGTATACAGTATATGACTCACGGTGATCATTCTTCTCAATTACTAATAATACCTTCAACTGTTATTAATATAGGAATTAACTGTTTTGCATTTAAGATTAGAAACTGAGAAATATCATTAACAATGCGCAATATGTCCACCAATCTGCAATGATAATTTCAGAGAATCCTGTGGCATGCAAGACAAATAAACAGAACAGAACTATATGGCTATATAGAAGCAAAACAAAAATGTTAACCAGATTCACACGTCAATGAAGGTATGCTTTACTAAGTAGATAAAGTAATATGAGAGGGGTAAATAAAAATAAAAAAACACATTCACTCATCATAAGTGATAAATAATTAAAAAAATCATGATAAGGATCCCACCTAGCAACAGCGAAGAATGTCCTAAACATCTCTTTCACCAGGTCATCACATTCAAGATCCAGCATTACAACACAAGACCTATATTTTGCAACAGTCTCTAAGATGACAACTCTTCTTCCAAACGATGGACCACTAGTATCCTTCAACCCAGCAAAAGTTCCAACAATCAAATGAAAAATATCCTGCACACAAAACCAAAACCTATCAAATGATGTCAAATCCCAAACCTATGGTTAATATGCTTCATGAAGAAAAAAATCACCTTCAGAACATCATCACTGTAAGGAGCTTCCGGTGCAGTAATCCTGGTTATCTCACAAATACAAGTAGCAACTAGAAGTTTGACATCCCTGTCCTGGTGTTTCAGCAGTTCTGGCTTGACAACTGCATCAAGAAAAGGCTGCATTGACTCCAATACGGATGCTGATGGCGACTGTTCCAACTCAGAAAGACATGTTGCCGCTTGCTGTAGATTGAGAGGAACAACTAATCACAAAAGATTCTTTCAAATTGCATATGAACTATAACATTAGAAGCTTTGGCATCATGAGTATCAAACACAATGATCTTTTGCAGACTGTTGAGACCCTTAAAATAATGGGATGACTTTTAGCAATAAGATTACAATATGGCAGTCACTATTTTTCTTTTTGTTCTTTTTTTGAGTCAGCAAAACAAGAGTGCTTAATATTGTCACAATCATGCGAATTGCATTAACATGAAATATTTTATCAGGTGAGTACGGTGTAGGCAATTAAGGGAAAGAAATTTGTAGGCAGATACGAGCAAGAAGATATCTCCCAATTGGATTTAGGCAGAACAAATGTAAGTGTTCATTCAGGTACGTTCATCATTGGTTAAAGAACCAGAACTAAGATGCAATGGTCCATATGCATATGGTGCTTTAGAGTGAATTGTATATTTTTGTCCAGATTCCAAATAGAGGGAATTTCAGATAACTGACTGGATCAGCAGATTCAGCCCTCAAAGTTGCGCTGTGGGCAGGTGAATATTTTCAGGCGAGGCTACTTCCATACACAAGTGGACCAGAATGGATGTGAAGTTATAATCTTACTGCTTTATGCCATTATATATCACAGTTGTTCTACACTGCATTCTAGAGTTGATCAATGCTAAAACTTCAACACCAAAGTTTGCAATGTTTCTTCAACTATAGTTTTCTATGGTATTCAATATTTGTCTTGCAACTTAAAAGAAAATGAGCCCTTGTAAAATGAGATGCGAAAAAAAAATATTATCTTTCTTCCCTACAATACTAGAAAATATAATTAAAACATAAAAGACTTTACCACCTTCGTTGCGCTATATCTAAAGCCTTACAGACCCTTCTCCTTCCTGACATCTAATAATTTCTTTAAATTTTCTTTTCATATAAGTCGGAAGTTTATACTTCATAGAAAATATTATGACATCCTATGCAAACAGTGAAAGTACACACTAAGACACAAAGGTAGATGGTATAAATTTGACAGAAAGGAAGCCGATACTGAATATGATGAGAACAAAGTTTTCAAGGATAGGCAATCAGATGTACAATGCTCTCAAGGATACTGTTAAAGCTTAATTCAATCCAAAAGCTCAAGCTAATGGGTGGAAGCTTGAGATATGCTTATCAAGTGGCCACTTAATCCACATTCTTCCGATGTGTAACACAACTTCAATACTACCCCTTACGTGTGGGCCTCACACATGTTCCATACTAGGGCACTGGTACACTCTTGGGCACCTATGGGGATGTCCTGACTCCGGGGCAGAACCAAAGGCCAAACCAGCTCTGATACCATGTTAAAGCCTCATCCAACCCAAAAGCTCAAGATGATGGCCTCAAGGTGCCTATCAAGTGGTCACTTAAGCGACATTCTCCCGCCATAAGGCGCAACTTCAACAGATAGAAACTTTAACTCATCGGCATGAAGATTCATCCTTCTGGGCATTCATTTATAGTGCTCAAACCACAATAAGAACGAGGCATTTCCCACCACAACTACAAGTGACTAAATATGAGGTTTCATGCCATCTTGAAGTTCTTAAGCACCTCACTATGTCATTGAGACCTTTTACCGCCATGTTTTCCATCTACCAAAGTGACGTGAGAACTATACCTAGAATGTCCAGGTTCAAGCAAGTACATTGCAAAATCAATATACAGAAACTACTATTATCATGGCTCCAAGGCTCATGCCCATTTGAGCAAGGCATTATCTAATCAAATTTATGGTGTAGATCAAAACTCAAATCCAGAACTAGATCGGTCCAGAACTCCCAAGCAACCCACTAAGGCAGAAGAAACACATAATACTCAACATGGATGTTCATTTATCATCTATCATTTAATGAACACATCTACAGGCAGATCCCCTTTATTCAAACGAAGCCGAGTGTTGGGATATTAAAATCTTATTTAATTCTAACAAACCCTATAAAAATCACCATGAAAAAACTTAATTATTGGATTGGCTTCAGGACGTTTGCAACAGTTTTAAATTTCTAAACACATTCTATTGACTGGCTGAGATACTACTTCCAAATTTGGCATGGCTAAAGTAGCGACTCAATCTCAGTTGACTTTGTTTTCCACTAAAAACACAACCTGTGGGGAATAGTTTCTAGATGAAATTGAAACCTATCTTCGAAATCAAAATAGTGAATGAATTGTCCCCAACTGGACCAAATTTCTTCACTCCTTGTCTAATTACCAATTACAAGACCCAAAAGACTAAACTTACTACACACTCCACCTAAGCCGCCCCCAAAAATACAAACCTAAAAGTAAATGCCAAGTGTTTTTGTCATTGCCAAACCCTAAATGAGCCAGAACCAAGCCTTACAGAACCAGAAACAACTACCAAGCTTACTTCAGCAGAGCAACTCAAATAGGAAGAAAACACCCCAATTTTCCCTCAAATTCAATTTACTCTAGCCTCCATTCCTCAATTTTCCCAGCAGAGCAGTAGAAAGTAACGGAATTCAAGTACTGAAAGAGAAGAAAATTTTGTTTTTCTACATCGGGGAAGATGAGCAAAAAACTTAACTCCTGACAATAATTGGGAATGAAGTCAGAAAAATGAGAACCTTGAGGAGCTTGACGAGCGCTTCTTTGTTGGAAGGAGGAGAGGCGAGCTTGGATCCAACCTCCTTGAGCAGCCGCTGAAGAGTTTCAGACATTCTCGGAAATGGAAAACGGAGACGAATTAGGGGTTGTGGTGCTCCCACATGGAGTCGAGGAGAGTGAAAATGGTGAAGCAGAGGCAAGGTTTCTTTTCTTCAACCTCTCCTCTCTTTCTGTCTCTGGGGTTTCGAACAAGAAGGCGAATTGAGCTCCGATGCGACTATATTTCACCGAAAGCTGACTTCCCAGAAACTATTCACATAAATGTATCTTTCCTCAGATCCTTTTA
>JAYMSV010001441.1:0-12834 GCA_036897745.1 Erodium moschatum | reverse complement strand
TTCCAAGACAACAGAAAAGCTCTCGATCCCAACCCGCCCAGTTCAACGCCTACAGTCCCTGCTAGCTGAAGACTAATACGCAAGGTGTGAACCGAAGCCGAGTTATTAGCAACCCCTATCACGCTGAAGGCCGGAAGCGTTTCAAAGCCAGGGGCAAAGGAGAGAGAACACCTATAAGGTACGCTCATTGTAAACTCAGAAGAAGCATGGTCGGTAATTGCAATGTCCTAGACGAGGTCACACCCTCAGTAGCAGACGAAGGGGACTTGGTAGTTAAGGTACTAGTCCTTTTGGCTCTATTACCCAATTCTACCCGAATCTTACGCCCTTGAAACAGAGACCCATTAAGGGTAGCAACCGCGCATGAGAGATCAATGGACGTCTTGAAGTACACAAAAGCGAAGAGGCAGCACCAGAACCCAGACCAGCCTCCTTCAAAGAGGCAACACCAGAACCAAGACCAGCCGTACCTGGTGTCGGAGTCGCATCTCCTTGAACCCGCACATGTGCCTGAGGTCTGATACTCTAAACTGGTCTGAAACGAGGTGGATTATAACTCAGCCAACCATTGCGACGCTGGGAACACCGCGAAACATGTCCAAAATCGCACCACCTACCACATCGTGAAGGTGGCATCTTGACCCTTCTCCGATCAGCTATGCGGCGCGCGTCCAACCAATCTCTCAGATCTGTCCACCATGAAGATCGATCGGAGCTCGGCAAGCGGTGCCGGGAGGACCTCCACCGATCAAAACCATCCAAGACGGAGTCGCCGCCAAAGAAAGAAAACGCGTCGCCCGAGAGCTTGTCGACCTCGGACTCACCTGCCCATACCCTAGAACTTGAGCCACTAACCGGCCGCTCACGCCGACGACGGCGACACCGCCCGCCCATTAAGGAAAGGAAAACCCTAAACACGAGCGTGTGGGGCGCGTTCCATTGAGTGTGTTGGCGCGTCTTGCTTTCTATGATAAACCTTCAGCTCATGACGCTAACATTATGTTAATATAACATTAACATATTACAAAATATTACACTATCATATGGTATGATATTACACTGACTTTCATCCATATTATATAAATCTTATAGTCCAAAAAGGATATAACCATCTGGATATGGTGTTGGTCTACTAAGGTCATAGGGTGTTGAGATCAATGGTTGTGATTGGTGGTCTTCAAACAACTCATTATCGGATATGTACTCATCGTCGTGCGTGTACTCGTCATATCCCGTAACATATTCTGTGTCACCATCATATCATGTATCCTCGTCCACGTATTTATCGTACTCAATGGTTGGAGACCCAAACCAGCTTGAATCGCTCTCACCTTCACTGAACTCGTACTTAGTGAACGACATATAAGTTTCATAACCAGAAACAGAAGACATATTGAAAGATGAAGATTATGCATATGAAGATCATGAAGCTATGTATATATAGAGTGAATTCAAATACAGTCTCTGTCAAAAATAGAATATATTCGAACTAGAGTAGCTAGTGATCAATCAAATCCGCTAGAAAGAGAATATATTATCTGAAATGGAATACGAATATCCAAGACGTGATATTTTAAAAAAATTATCACATTACATTCAATTAATACATCAAATGAACGTTTCCATACTCGATAACATCTAAAAATCGATTCGGAATGTGTTTAACAAGATTGCTCATCAGCTTTCTATGAACTTTTGCATCGTGCAGGTCATTACGCCTATGCAGCCACCCCGTGTATTGAGGAAGTGGTCCATGGCCCCACTTTACGGCCTCCACATAGTTAGGAATATCACCATCCGGCTCATCAACAAAATTTTCCGCACCTCCATCATACGAGTCGCTTTCATCCTCCACAATCATACTATGCAAAATTATACAAGTATGCATTATGTTTGCAAGTGTGCTTTTGTCTCATACATGGGTGGGTCGTGTGATAATGTGTCACCGCGACTGCAGGACTCTAAACGCTTGTTCCACATCTTTTCTCGTACTCTCTTGATGCTTCGCAAACAGTTTATCCTTCTGTACGAGGGACTGTGGTATTATTTTTTGACAAAACGACTCCAAGTTGGGTAAATTCCATCAACCAAATAATAAAGATAGTTGTAAAGCTTATTTTTATTTCGTACTGAACTTTATTTTCGCGGTCTTCCAATATTGTTTGGAAGATGTACGATTTGTTGAGAACGTTGATGTCGTTGTTCAACCCGGCCGAACCGAAATAAGTATGTCATATCCACAGGTCACAGGAAGCAACGGCTTCCTGCATAATCGTTGGTTTGTTTCCATGATCGCCCCTACAAAATCCTCCTTTCCACGCCGACGAGAAATTCGTCCACTGCCAGCGCATGCAATTAAGGCTCCCAATGTAACCTGGGAACCCCCGTCTCTCACCCATATGTAGCAATTGGTTCATGTCATCCGTCGTCGGGTACCTTTCATACTCGTCCCCAAAAACGTGAATGACGACCTTACAAAACCTTTGCATACATTCCATGAAGATCGAGGCACCCATTCGCATTGTTTCGTCTAACGAATCAGTGGCGCCACCCTAAGCCAGCATCCAGACTGCAGCCGTACATTTTTGGTGTGGCATGCAGCCAGCTTGACCAAAGCATCCCTCTTTTGAACAAAGTAGTTGTCATGGCGACAACGGCATCCATAATACGAAGGAAGAGGTCCGGCTCATTCGGATCCAACGCCGGAATATATCTTCCCCGAAAATCGCTTCCTCTGTAAAGTAGTCGCGCATCAAACGCTCGTTCCCATTGGAACGATTTCGAAACAACACCCTTTTCTTCTGGGGCCCTTGAATGGCTTTCTCAATTATCCCGTCTAAGCTGACATCAACTTTAGCAATGAACTTGCCAGTTGTACATCTCATGTCTTCCTTGATCATTGCCAGTTGTGTCTCCGCATACACACACTAATACATCGTCCTCCACAATCGAACTTGTAATATCAAATTTTGAGAGAATTTGAGGTGACACTATTTGGGTTTTGCTGTAAAAATGAAGAGTGTCATCTTCTATATATAGGAAAAAAATTATTTTGTTTCAGAAACCGTTTTATTTTTTTAATTAAAAAAATTCGAACAATAGCATAACCGTTGGGCATCAGGGTCTAGCACCCGGACCATGCGTCAGGGTCCGTCCGGCATTGCGCGTGGGGCGCATCCGGCTGAAGCTCCCGAAACGGCCGTAGCGACGTGAAGCTGTGTAGCGGGTCTGGCTTCAGCTCAGCAGTTGGCCTGGAGCCAGCGGGTCAGTCCATTCCATTTGGGGCAAATTTTATTCCTGCTCCAAGCTCTGTAGGATAGATAGATATAGCAAACAAATTTGCACAAATTGAGGCATAGACAGATGATTCTAGCAAGTTAAAATTTTCATTTCTACTTGAGTTTCTGTTCATCATCCAAAGCCTCATCACAGGCATTCTCGGATTCTACATTGGTCACAATGTCACTACCACTAATGTTTCCATCTGATCCACCAACCGATACCAGCTCTTCCTTAACTCCCAATCCTGTAATCGAACTGATCAGCTCCTACACGGATAAGAATGACATGCAACAAGAAATCATATGATTTTGAAATGCCCACCTTCTTCTTTGTCCGCCTTTTTGTTCGAGTACAAAGTCTTTTTTAGCAGTATTGTTCCGGGAAAAACCATCAAGTTGATCTTGTTTAGACTTTCCTTTTCAGCCGGCTCAACTGGGACGAAGCCAAAGCCCTCTGTCCAGGTATCCACCAAATTTGGAATTGCAGATATCACAAGCTTTTCTACTTTAAAGGATACTAGCATCTGGACCCAACAATGGTTATCAGAATAAGAACAACTAAGCATATCGAGTTTCTTCATTAGTAGAAATTCATGGAACAATGTTTCATAAGAACAAATTTACCTCTTCAATCACGTTCAGAAGGCGACGGCACATTCCCTGTCGCCGGTACTTACTGCAAGTTGCAATGAGAGGCATCTCCGCAACTGTTATACCATGCAACCTGCAAACAGGTAGATGAATTTTTTTACTTTTCTTTTATTTTAGCAAACAGCAGTAAACAAAGTATACATATCATCAAAACCCATGGCACTTAATATTTTAGAATTGTCACCGGAAAATCACATGGGAATATATGCCGAACAAACAATTATCAGCAAGATGGTTGAGAAAAACCACCACATATAAAGCCAAATACTATTAAAAAGATACCTGATGGATGCAACAGATACGAGCACGTCATCTTTCTCCAAAACAGCCGAGTAAAAGCCTTGAAAGTTCAGGCGTGCGAATTCAGACCTGAACAATTCATTGAAATGAAAAATAACGAGTTCAGTGAGATTACTAAACCAAACTCCAGGTAATTTCCCCGCCTTCCTACAAATGAATTATATGGGAAATTACATGTCACCGCTGCAACTTGTATCATGTCACCACCGCAAGCGTTTAAAGTTGTATCACCATCCATAATAACACTGTTAAAATTTTGAATAAAATATAGAAAATATCCTTATTTTAAAAAATGAAAATTGAAAAAAAAATCGAAAAATATTAAAATAAGTATTTAAGGGACAAGGTGTCATTTTTCACAGTTTTTAAATTTTGTATTTAAGGGGTATTTTTGAAAAAAATATATATTATTTTCCGTCATTTTTAAAGGATGTTATGGTAAATTGATACAAAATGAAAGTTTACAGAGGTGAAATGATGCAAAAGTAACGTTTAGGGTGGCGAGTTTACACAACTTTCAATTTAAAGGGGTGACATGATACAAGCTACAAAATAAAGGTGGTGACCCTATTTTTACCATGCGTCAAAAAAAACAAAAGAATACTATAATTTCATTTTGGGGACTGAACCAGAAAGAGTATTTTTCTACAAGAATGCAAGTTCAAGAACAAAAGTAATTAAATTACAGAAACACTAAAGTTTTAGCTAAGCTTGTAGGTGGAAATGACATAAGAGAAGAGATAGAATTTGTTTGGTACTCACCCCCAGTTGTACAGAACCTGGGGAATCATGTCAATCCCGGTTCTTGGATCCACCATGGATAGAAAGCACTCCTCCATGATACCAAGAGCCACGGCCAGTTTTGAATTGCACTCTGCCTTCAAGGCAAACCTTTGAGCAGAATGAACCTTTTGGTCATCATTGATGCATCGAAGAAGTGTCCATGAAAATCCATCACCAATACAATTAGCAACCCCAACCCGGGAATGGAGCCCTGAGTATATCTGCACCCACCACAACATCAAAACATAATCACAAGTAAGCATAGCCCAGATCTTACTAACTTTTTGCCATCATAGTCGTGTATAATGCCTTTGGAATGAAAAGAAAATGAACAAGGCAACAAATATATTTAAAATTTCAATCTTTTGCTATATACGATAGGTTCTTTAAGCAAAACTTGAGAGATCTGAAAGGAGAGGTATGATGCTAAAGTACCTCCTGGCAGCTTCCACCACAAAACCAAGGATCAGATACTACCACTCCACATGTATTCGTTTCTTTTAGGCATGACTCGTGATCTGTGAACCAGTACTTTTATAGTCAGCTACAATTATACATGGATAAAATAGACTTGAAATAGTAGAGACATTCTCCGTAGGCCTTCACATACTTATATTTTAATATTCATCGCTAACTATTTACAGCAAGTTCCATAATTCATTAAGCACACAGTTATAAAACCAAATATCAATAGTTCTATGACAAAGAGTTTATGGTGTTGACTGTAGAAGGCTAACAGAAATTGGAGACCACTCTTGTTGGGCCTCTTTCTCAAGGTGGGAGGTCTTGTGGCAATATTAGAGCTCCTTTGTAGTTTAAAGGATGTCTTCAGTCTTCAGCCCATGATACATTAATTTTAAAAGTCTTAGAATCAAAAGTTTGGCGCTCCTTGCTTCTACATAAGCAAGTGAGCCCAAATCTTGGTACACATATCTGCAAGAAAAAATAATCAATCTAAAGATGAGGGGAATTACATTTATGATCACACTGTGAACATTTTAGTGCTTCTGTAGAACTCGAGGACTCTTTATTGTTAACCAAGCCTCCACATATCCGACAGGTGCAGTTCAGGCAATACCAACTGCCTTCAGGAAGCTCCTGTAGTCAAAAACCAAAAATAGATGAAAGAAAAGATTAATTTGTCACATCAGCAAACCTAACATTCTTCAACTTGTTTACATAACTAAATGCTACATATAAAGGGTTGAGAATACATATGTGCTCAAGTAAAACAGAGGGTATGAAACATTGACATCAACTATAAGTGCTCTTAAGCGCAACACCAAAAAGGAAAACAGAAAAATTAAGACAATCAAAGAAAATATTTGAAACTAGAAAAAAAGAACAAACCTGTGCAGAGAGGCAAGCCTGATGGAAGGTAGAAGGGCAGTTATCACAGCATATCAACTCACCCCCATCACCACACAATCCACATGAGTCATCATTTTGATCATCGTCTTCAGCTCGAACTATTTGAGGCCCACTTTTCCTAGTTTTATATTCAGCTGACCAGGCTTGAAGCAGACACAATGTATAGGCCTTACCAGACTCCATGAAAAGATTCAAGCAGGGACGGCTGAGCTTGAACCCAGCATGAATCTTGAATTTGGAAACTGAAAGCAACATATTGCAGCACTTGCAAGTGATGCCATCCCTGCTAACTATCCCGTCTTTAACAACCGCTTCATCTTTAGGATCTCGGTACACAATAACATCGTTTAGTGATATCACTCCAGTATCAATCAACCATGACAACACGGTTCGTATCTCCCCAGATGACCACTTGGCATCCATACAGTTCATTCCCCCCTTAAGACTTCGTGGAAGCAATCTGCAACTGCCCTTCTGGCTCTTAAGCATTCTCAATGCTCTTGATTTCGAGGCTTTTGGCTTCAAAGAAGACCTAGTAGTGTTTGAGCTAAAATCTTTGTTCTTAATTATAGCTGAAACCAGAAGGTCGTCATCTTTAATTTGGCATCTCTTCTGTCCACTTGTGGGACCACCATGAAGACAATGAATCTTTTTAGCCCCCGACCCCTTTCTCTCAACCGAACGCTGCAAAGATCTTTTAGATAATAACTTATCCTGAGATTCTTTATTCATCAGGCTGGTCACAGGGTCATCTAGGACTTCATTAGACTCCACCTGACCATTATTTTCCTGCACTCCAGCCTTACAAGGAGATGTTCCACCAACAGTATCACTTTGATACAATGTCGCCGGTTTAATTTCAGATATCTTCCTGGACTTGCGCCTTATCTTCCTTTTCGAAATAACATCAGCCACAGAGTATGCATCCTCCCTTTCTAAAACGGGTTCCATCCATTGCCCGTTCTCATCTTCACTGGGTCCAGACTGCTGTACAACCTCTGAAGTCACAAATTCAGGTGAAATTGGCTCATCTAGAGGAGCTGCTGAGATATTTGAACGATCTTTGGAGTCATTGTCTAAATTAGTCAGAACGCTATATTTACTTAGAGAAGGCCTGCATAGTTTAAACGCACTATGCACACAAGAATCAAATTGAACGTAGGTTTTATCTGAGCCATGTGAACAAAAGCAACCACCTTTTCCACACTTAGCTTGGTCTTCCAAAGATTCATCTTTTTCCTCCCAAGAACCCATCGACGCATCTTCAACCATATGCTTCGGTGTTCCTATTAGAGCACCATCTTTACCAAATTGTGGTAAATCGGTATTCACAGTGCTCCCCACAACCCCACTATACAATTTTTCCATCCCGCTGGAAGTATTTAAGAAGCACATACCGCCTTTATTAGCTGTAGAAATAGATACACCTGTCAGAAATTTAACAGCCCCTTTAGTCTGACCAGTATATTTTGAGAAACCATGGATTCCAGATGGCTTGACACAGGCATCATAGTCCACCCCAGAAACCGGCAACACAGTTTCAGCATCAGCAAGAGAAGAATCCTCAAGTAGGACTAACTGCTTGTCAGCAAGATTCTTATTCATGTCAGTTACTAGGGTTCCACTTACTTTAACCAGCTCTCCTTTTTTCAGTGCACCGATCTTTCTATAGGTATAGACAACAGTCACAAATGGGTCTAATAGGCACCACGTACAAGCCAAAGCAGCAGAAAATTCCAACTGATTATTTTGTTCCTCAACATTTGCCAATACATAAGATAAATCAGAACAGAACTTTCTGAAATCATCCCATTCCTTACAACCATCTTCCTGCACCAAAGTGTGCTCATTCACAGACAGAAGCAGACCACATAATCTCCAAGCTTTAGGGAAGTCCCTAAATAGCTTCCCCTGAGGTGATATATACACTGTTTCTTTATAATTTCTACTAGGTCTACTACGCTTCTCAATACACCAGCCAGCTGCTGTAAATAAATTAACAACATGGTCATGGAGAAGGCTCCGAGCTTCCCTCATAGAATTTCGCTTCACAGAAACACTAGACTTGTCTAGTTGCGGCCAATCAAGTTCTTTTGACTTCTCAGCACTCAAAGGAAATCCGGAATTCTCTCTTACAGTTGCAGATGGACTTGCAGCTAAACGCCTATTTGTGAAGCTCTCTTGTGAAACAGGCGAAGCAATGGCTTTAGCAACAGTGATATCTTTTCCATCAATGCTTGTCAACCTACCCTTCAGAGCATCCAAGTTAGTAGCACCACCTCTGTCTGTCTCTACATTGTGCTTTAACAGATAATTACTAGATCTTACACCGCCACCATTGAAGGATAATTCAAGCAAATGGAATGAAGTAGTTTGGCAAACCGATCCCACAGTTGTATCCGGTCTAGTATTAGAAGGTTCATCCGCCATAAGCTTCATCCGCTTGAGACTCGCCTTTTGGTCATTCTTCTCAGCCAACATAGATCTTTTCAGAGAACAATTTTTAGATGAAGACTGGCTCATTAAAGCTGAACTTTCGTTGTTATAATACAATGATGCATCTGTGTTCTTGCTGGACTCGCATTCAAAATTTATAACTCCAGTAACAACGCACCTCTTGCTTGTACCACCAGTGTCCCCGCCGAAGAATACGTTGGAAAAGATACGGTGCTCATTACTCGACCCCTCAAAACAATCATCAACAAAATCATCGATTTCTTTATTTGGTGCCATCTCTATCAACTGATTGCAACTCAACCTTATCTGCAGTCTCTTTTCTTGCTGTTCTTCTCATAACCACCATCAGAAGACAGCATCTGTAGCATTATGAATTGGAGTACATGATACATTGCTTCAAAATCAATGCATGAGTGACAAAAGCAACTTCATCATTGGAGAAATGGGCAAAATCTGCTATAAGGAAAACATGAAAGGAGTTAGAGATAAAGAACCACAATGAAGTATGACTAAAGATCATAATTTTAAACGTCAAATAGGTTGCTGTTACTACAATAAGATCAACAAGTGGAACTTATACTAGTACACCAGGTGTAACGTGAACCATGGAAAGGATTTCAGAATCACTAAAACAGTAAGGCCTACAAACCGAGACAGAACTTTGCAAATATCACCACAGAAAAATAACTAAAGAACACGACCAGAGTTACCGGGTGTGTGACCCATAAACAATACCTTCTAAATTAGTGTTCCACTTCAATTGCAAGGTATATAAACTAAAATATATGAGATAACATCTATTAAGGTCCACCAGAATCTAGTGTTTGCCCGAGTTAGAAAAATATATTATATATTATGGAATGCAGTTTCAATAAAACAGGATATCGTCTCCCTCTCTTAAGTTAACTGTGTATACTAGCGAGATCAGACAACTTCAGGACGATATTATTATGTTGCTATCCAAGAAAAGAAATGGAATATTTCTGCATGTTTCACTGTATAGTCTCTCACAACAGGCATTGTGCAGTTCAAATCTCATTTGCTAAATGAAGTCTCACACATCCAGCTAGAAAATGCACAATGATAAACTGCACTTATTTTATATTGCTTTCCAAAATAGTAAAGCTCATTGTCATATACTACTCCAAATGTATTTGTAAAATGACGGGACAGTGATCATGTTAAGAATTGTATGCTACTGGTTTAAGGGCGAGGCGACACAATATTGTTTGTGTTTTCTACAAGCTAGTAAGACACTCAGCAGTAAATATTTGATTTCTAGTAAACTATTAAGGACCTTTAAAACATTATTTACAAACCTCCCCTCTCTGTTCGAGTTTCATCTTTCAATGCATTAAATGCAGAAGAGACAAACCTCCACTAAATTTCTAGTCACCTAACTTCCACACCAATAATAACAAGCAAGCAATTTAGCATTATAAAGAGGAAAAGAGCTCCGCACAAAAGGAAAACGGTATTATTTTTCCAAATTCAGAACTTCAAACAAACAATTTGCAGCATCTGATAAAATACACAGACATACAGAAAGGTCACTTAAACTCAACAGCACACGAGAGCCAAAGACTTCTTTCTACAGATAATTCCCATGACACTCAATCAGTCAACCAATATGACATGGAACCTGAAAAGGGAAAGAAGAAAAATCTAGCAATATTTCATCAAACATACAGAATGGAAATTTTGAGAGAGGAAAACAAAAATACATAAACAATGTAAATCTTAAAAGCCAACAACATTCCATTTCCATGTCAAAGCCCACCCATTTCATCACAAAAGTCACATCTCCAGAACTCATAAACCAATTTCCAGAACCACATTCGACATTTCCTTCTCTTTGTAAACCCCAGAAGCAAAATAAATCAAAATCCCATGTCAAATCGACCTTCAGAACATCAAAGCCACAATAAAAATCGCATCTTTCCCAAAACCCACCACCCAAATTCTCCAACCACATTCGACATTTCCACAGAAGAACAAATTTCCAGAAAAAAAATATATAAAAAATCAAAACCCAAACACCCATTGAGCTCACCTCCTGCAAATGCATGTCCCTGGCCAACATGCAAGGCACAATCAGGTCAGAAATCTGAAACCATGGCCTCCAAATTTTCCCCCAAAACAAACCCAGATTCTGATTTCCTCCTCCGAGCGGTGGATGATGAAATCTGCACAAAAGGGGCTCTCTGAAACCTGAATTGCGAGACCGAGACAGGACCTGCACAAGCACCTCACCTCTTCACAATTAGATTGACACCAAACCCCACCCAGTAAAGAGGGCTTTGAAAAACCCGAATAGTGCTCACGAGTGCTACAGATGGCATGGGACTCACTTTCTCTCTCTAAAGCCACCTCCTTTCTCTCTATCTCTCTCTACCCACTAATCTTTGTCTTCCTTTAAACCCATTTTCGGTCACTGTACTCAAAACCCCTTAAGCTTTTAAGGTTTATATGTATGTGATGACAGTCAAAGCTTCCCCTTCTTCACGGCCTGGCTTTGGTGTGGTGTGTGTACTTGAGAGTGTCACATTTCCCACATGTTTCATTTCATTGTCTATTTTAATTTACATTGTTTTTTCTTATTTTAGAAGGTCTCTTAAATCTTCTTCTTTTTAATTGGTTCGCAAATTAGAAAGATCCATTTTTGGATAGGGAAAGAGACTGTTCAACCTATTTCGGTATTGTTGTTGGAGAGTGTCACACTTTTAATCCAATCTTCTTATAAATCAATATATTTACTTAACAAGATTCAAACCCTAACCGAAACAGGTATAGGACATCACGAGATAGGGTATAGCTTGATCTTACCAGCTTTTGGACTTGGCTAAACTATCGGTTCAAGATGGTGTTCAGTTAGATATAAGTGTTTTCTCCATGTACTAGAGTTATTACTTATGAGGATGTAAAGTTAAAATCCCAAATTAAAAAATTTCATGCACTTCGGTTTATTACGAAACGTTAGTATTAAAATTCGTTAACTTAAATCTATGTTGTCTAACTGAAGAACTTAATCTGGATTAGAAAATGAATTATCTTTTAAACTCTTATCCAGTTGTACTTCAATAAAGGGATCATCCTGGAATCTAATAGTATTATACTTTCTTTTTGAAAATGTCTAGGAATTGTGTGAAGGCTTCGTCAACAATAAAACGGGAAATTCTAATATAACTCTAGCTTAAGTTAACGTTAATATCTTCCGACCTCAAGGAGGTAAGAGAATTTATTTGATCTGAGTTAGATTGTTGTAACATTTGATATAACATATCCATTAGTATTTACGGACACAACTTGAAGAATGAGGTTGCCATTCATGTTAACTAGAGCCAGTAAGGTTGTGAGGAAGATGACATGGGGGTTTAGATCTGCGAGATTTTAGCTTCTTCCCGACGTGATTTCAATTGCACTTGTTGGTGTCCATTTTGGAATTCTGAAACTAATTTTGAAGAGAAACATTCAAGGTTTGTTGAATTTTTATACATCTTAATGTTCACAATGTTATAAGCTATTCTGAAATTCCCTCCTTTATATTTATGAGTTTAAGGTTAAAGATGTTTATTTTACTGGTTAGTTTAAAGGGTTAATTACAAATAACTACCTCAAACTTGTCGCGTTTTACCGATTCTTACCCCAAACTTTTTTTGTAACGGATCCATACCCTGAACTTCCATGTCGTAACGAGAAGCCCATTCCGTCCAAATTTTCCATCCAATTTCTGTTAAATTTTTTAAAATACCCAAAATGCCCTTAGTTTGCAACCCTAAATCCAACCACTATCTTCCAAATAATTACCAAAATGCCATTAGTTATTTACGAAAATACCATTATAACTAAATTTTTTTATTAATTCTGTTATATATATTTTTATAATTAAACTAGAACAAAAAAACGAAAAGTAAAGTAAATCTATAAAAAATTTATAATAAAAAATCTACCTAATCCTTATGTATATCAGTTCCATCTCTACAAGACTAAT
>JAYMSV010001440.1:0-12835 GCA_036897745.1 Erodium moschatum | reverse complement strand
AGATACCTAAGGCTACCCAATTTCCTAAACACAAAAGGATTCTAATTACCCAAAACCTACTCAACTTACCAAAACCTAGTACAACTCTTTAATTAAAAGACATTAATTAAAATAGGAAATAACAATTCAGCCGACTTCTATTCCTCTCCCTCTTACGCGCGCAGCTCCAATTGTGGTGGGTTTATCCCATCCCATTACGGGGCGTACGGCCCGTAACATTTTGACAACATGAAATCATATGCTTATTCATGCATCGATCAAACGATGACAAGAAAACACCTGCTAAGAAGGGAAATACCTCCAGAGGAGTAATCTTGATGGAAGGTAACTAGATCTCTTAGCAAACTGAAAATGGACAAAAGAAGGAAAGGTAAGCATGACAGTAAGAGTTCCCAGAAGATAAAAACAAACATAACAAACATAAAACAAAGACAACCTTCAACAAATGGTCTCTTGGGGAGTAGGCTTGACATAACTCCTGATGGAACTTCTGTATCCTAGCAAATATGCCTATTTCAGGGAAAGGTTCTAACTCCTGCCAGAGTTAAGCATTTAAATCAATAGGACGATATTATAAAAATGCAAAGAAACCTAAGACACGACTGCGGATTTAAGCCTGGAATTAAGACTAAACTTGACAGCTATGAAGTTAGAGAACCTACTCTAATATAATCATAAAGAGATGGATCTGAATCAACAGTCAACTCAAAAAGGAGAGACAAAATTTGAGATAATCTATTCTCAGGACATTCTCCATTAGCTTCAGAAGGAATGCAACAAGCCACCAACTTGGATACCAAAAACTGCAATGAAAGTAAAGCACATGAGAATAAAATAAGTATTAAGAAACAAGCAAAAACATGAACTATAACAGGTGAAAAGAAGACACATACCTGAAGTTGTTCGCCAAGCACATTCATAGCTTCTCTTGATGTGTTGCTTCTAAAAGTTTTCAACAACATAGTAATGATTTGACAACATTGATCTTGTAAAGGATGACATCCAATAAGTTGCCCAATCAAATTGAATATATAACTGCAGCAGCTCAGACAATAGATCTTCAAGTGAGATTAGAAAGTATGAGGAAGAAAATAAATGAATTCCCCATAGTTCAAAAGTTATCAGTTCAGTTAGATGTAATACACCCCACACACATTGAGCTTTATCTGTCTTCCTTACTCACTTTAGGGTGCCCAAAATTTTCCTATTAATTTGCACCCTTAAGTACCAAAATAATTGTTATATGAACAAGAACATTAGAAATTAAATAGAACTTTAATTTCATCTTGGCACATACATATTTCGGAGGAAAATGTTCAAATTTGGTCCTAAGTTTTGGCGTTTTGTTCTAGTTTATAGTCGTAAGTTATGCAAAAGTGTTGCATTTTGTCCTAACTTCATCAGAACTGTTCCAATTTGATCCTCCTTATTAAATTTACTCAGTGCCTTCTAAATCAAGCTGACCTGGAAAAAATTATTTTTGTTCTACCTTCCTCCTCTTCATCTTCACCATCTTTTTCATCTTCCTAATAACCTTCCATTTTTGTTTCGGTATTCATTGATGAAGCTGGCTATGATCTTATTTGTAGAATCCAGTTATTACGCACATCCCCACATATGTAATATTTCCTAACATCTTCATGAAGCTCAAAGGTTTTTCATGGATGACAAGCCCCAAATCTGTAAATTTCTTTTGTTGTTAGGTTTGTTGGGTGCATTTCACCGTTTGTTTGTTTTTTGCTTATGGGTGAGTGTTTCTCAAAATGACTCAGAAGTCAGATCCATCTCATATTGCAAGGAATGGCATGGATTGAAGGGGTGGATTGTTGTGGGGTCACTTGGGGCGGTTTCCGGCCAATCACCATATACGATGAAGACCAAGAAGACCACCACCAAAAGCACCCAGAAATTGAGATGAAGACGCAAGAACCAAATGATGAATATTGTAGATTTGTGCAAGACGTCGGCATAGCGAACAAGGAATCCATATTGCTGGGGTATAATTCTGGCGGTTCAAGAATGAACCTTGTGGCAGCACACCGAGTGATGAACAAGTCAGCACTAGCAAGTATCACCGCAAAGAACAAGAAGAAAAGAGATTCCAGCTTAACTCAATTTAGACAGCACTGTGAGCGATTTTAACAGAGATGATCAAATTGGAACAATGCTGATGAAGTTAGGACTAATTGGAACAAAACGCCTAAACTTAGGACCAACTAGGAATATTTTTCATTTCAAAACCATCGCTCCGAAGCCTTCGATTCAATGGCAACGTACAATACTTTAAGTAAATAATTTTCATGAAACTGGTTATAACTCACTTTGATGTGCTTGAAACAGCAGTTCTATCCCCAAGAATATCTACAAGAACCTGGATACCAGCCAACCTGTGACATTTGTGCCTATTATGCATAGCTTCTGCAACCTTGTAATGCATTTCTACAATGAACTGTAGCAAAAAAGAAGAGTTAATACAAGATTAAACAATACTAAAGAAGAAACAAAACTACTCAGCATACGACTTGCACTATCACCATAAAAACTCTATCGGGGCGGAACACATTTATCTTGTCGACAACCCCAACACTTGAATGACACCCTTCACTACAAGAATCCAGTTAGAATCATGTCAACATAAAAACTCTGGGATGAAACAAGCAGTAGAATGAAAAGTGCTAAGAATTAATGTACATTTCCAAAAATCCATCAACAACTGTTCGAACGGCACATGAAACAGTATCCCTGGAAAAGAAAGGAAGTGGAGGATCTTGCGAAGAAGAGGCAAGAGACAATATATGACTGACAATAGATACCTGCAAGTTCAGAGGAAAATTGGACAGATTGTATAAGTTCATTTCGATTCGTTGAAGAGAGATCATATAACAGAAAGCTTCATTTATATGAACTGATTAAATCTTCCCAGACTCCCTTTGCAGGAGTTAACAAACATAATGTGTCACTATGAAGTGTAACTGGAGATTTGATTAGACTATGTACCAGTAAAAAAATGGAAACTACCAAGGCACCAGCAAATGTATTTAATATCAAGATGAGAAAAGCATGGTGTATGACTGAGAAGCAAACGGGCTCATATGCAAGAGACACAAAATCAGGATAATCACAAAGATCTCAGACGGATAATCCGATAATTAGTAACTGAGATCTAAAGCACATAAAAATCATCATAGTTATATTGGTAAATTATCAAATAGCAGGACAAACCATATGTTTCTTTATAAGCTTGTCTCTTTCACTTTCTGATATATTAGCGAACTGCAAAATTGAACTCTGCAGCACTACTCCACCTCTGTCTGACCCAGATTTCTTACTGCAGCGCAATGCCATACAAATTGAGAAAATAGGCACAAAGTGATCCTTAACCAGTACTGCCAATGGTTGACAAGCCATCTGAAAGCGAACAAGGGTGTCAGCCAAAACAGTGCATACAGAACATAAGATTAATTTTAAATGATGATTAAGGGAAAATGCAAAAGATTTATGAGTTCAAATCTTGTATTGAGAAAATTTTCTACACCATATTTTTACTAGGGGATATTTGGTATAAATGTAGAATCGAATTTGAGAAAATGATTCAAACCCAAATGCAAGTGGAAAGACATCTGGTATACTACCTTAGCAACCCAATTGAGGTTGGAGTTGTCCCCATGTAAAACCAGAGCTGGAAGGAGCCAGCTGCAGCAATACTGCATGAAATAACTAGGTTCGGCGTCTGGAATAAAAAGATGCCTGATCTGCAAATTTAAATAGAAATGGACATATTTACTCTAAGTACATCAAATCCACAGATACACTATTAAACACCAACTAGAGAACAAATTATATATGTACAATGGAAATATTTATTCAATCATCTGATGATCTCAATTTTACAGATTAGTAAGCACATGGAAACAGCTAAGAAGCAAGGATTCCAAAATGTGATATACTGTTCCCAGAAAAAATAGCAGACAAGTAAAATTGTTTATCAACAAAAGTTACATATATGCAATAATTTAGAGGAAGTCATAGTTTTAATAAAGTTAGATACTTAAATAGAGTTAGACTTTAACATCAATGAGATTCCCACAGAATCACTGATGATGTCTAGATTGGTTCCTATTATACACAATGATCCTAATTGATTCCCTTGTATGCATCCTATCCTCTACTCACTCAAAATGCATGGCCTCGTGACAATAGAACAAAGCAAGCAAATTACCTGAACAAGTGCAGCTAAGCTTACACTGCAAGCAACCCAGCAAAACATAAGAGACCCAATGAGTTCCTCCAAGTACTGCAAGAGATAGAGAAGTTCACAGAACTCTGTTAGAAAGGAAAACAACTTCGCGAATTCTGTAATACTCCATTCCAAAATAAGTTTCCAATTACTAATTTTGGTGTACCAAACAGATAATATTTCTAGCATTAGCTACTTATAATCACTTAATTGAGGAGCACATGCACATAAGAAAACATGGGGTCACACGAGAGATAGTGAGCCACTAAAATTTGAATCCTTATTACATACATATAAGGCAAATGGGAAACTTAAGCTATTAGGTAGAGAGCCCAACTAGAACATCAGTTCTTTCAATGTGGAGCACTTCAATAGGGTGTACTTCATAACTCCAGATCGTTCTATAAATTATACTATCACCATAACCAAAGTTACACTGTATTTTAAAAGTCCTAACCTGCTGAGATAAAAATTACTGCCAAAGGGAACATAATCGAAATAAAAGTGCGCTCTTCACCTTTGACCTAGTTGTATAATGGAGCTCTCTAGATAGATTATCAAGCACGGCATTAACCAATTCCCTGGAAATGACATGACAATGCTAGTCAAAAGAAACTTCAAGGCAAAACAAAATTGTAAGACAAGGTGGAAGATTGTACCTATGGAGAGGATCAATGGCAGAAACCGCACACATCATGAAAACAGCCTGCATTTTGCCATGCATAATTGGTAAATGAATAAAACATACAAGTCCCTCAATCATGCACACTTGGTTCGAAAAAGTAGGTAAAGTTGGTTCAAAGAGACCAGACCAATTAATCCAGGTTTGACATGAATCAGTACTGCTCATTCATCGGGAGTACAAAAGTATAAGTTTTTCACAACAATAATCAGGGAAATTTGTTAGGAAGACCGATAAATCAGCAACTAGAGGAAAACTATCCACAGAAAGAGGCAAGACATGTGTCAAGGCAAATGTCAGAAAATTGCATGTACAATGGGTATAGTGAAGCTTATCGGCAAAAGCACTAGAGCATGTAACATAAAAATCAAAACAAATTAAAGAACACGGGCCAATAAAAATACCTCCAACTCTATTTTCTCACTATGCAGAGCAAGATGCATGAGGGTAATTATAACAGTTTCAATCATAGGACGGGGCTGAGGACCAGCATCTAGGACTTCCCTCGCTGTAACGACCTTTTCTTTCGAGGAAACTACCAACAAAACTCCAAAACCGGAACTGAAAAAAAATCAAAACAGAATATGAATATAAGTTAAATATTTCATTGAAATCTACATGTAAAATTACTTCGAATTAGGTATTTATTTTCACATTGGTACTGAAAGATATAAGCCTAAAAAGGTAAATCATTTAGTCAGTGCACAAAAATAATGAATACCATACCAACATTAAGAACATGAGTCCTGCATATAGTAAATCCAACAGATCTATGCCCTCCACTACACCAACCTCCGAGGAAAGGAAGCAAGCCTCTGTATTTTTATTTTTTTAAAGGTCTCTTTATTAATATGTATACACACACACACATATTTATAACTAATTAAATAAATAGACTATAAATATTATATCTTGAATTGTGTGCAAAAGACTAGTTGATCGATTAGCATTGACTTTTATAATAGAACTAAAATTTTGATCATCAAAATATACTAATTGAATCAAATCAAACTAAATTAGTTCAATTTGAGTACTAATTGGACTATCAATTTATCAAATATAACACTTCTTTTACCAAATAAATAAAATCATATTAAAAATTTACATAATTCATGCACAAAATTACATATTAAGTCACATATTAAGATATGGATGGATCAAGATATACTACTCATATTAATAGTTATTTATTTATGTAGTTATAACTGTGTATATATACATATTAATATATTTAAAATGAGTATAATAACATTTTGATTATCTAATTTTCATAATCAAAGTTGTACAATTAATCAAGCTAGTCGAATAATCTAAATAATAGAATCATTTATTTATTTCAACTCGACTTCGACTCAATTTTCAATTATAACCGAACACTGCACACGCCTATTGGCCATAATAAATGGTTTTAAACGTAAATAAATAAGGATAATGACATAAATATACTGTTTACTTTAAATTGTTTACATGTTGTTACTGTTATCTTTATTTTGTAGCAGATTGCTACCATATACTTTCTATTTGTGGCACCGTCTATAACGAACTTAAAGTCCGATGGAAAAGGCTATACTATCCCCACGATAATCTTGGGGTCTTGAGGAAGAAGGTTAATTTCGCTTTTTTTTCAAGAAACAAAAAGCATGGAATAACTATCTTGAGGAAGAAGGGTAGCAGGTTGTTACCTTGAACTTTCTTTTTCCGTCAGTTTTAACAGATTTTAACTAATGGTGCAACTAAAAAAGTATAGGATAACAACCTCCTACAAAGTAAGGAGATCAGTACCAACCTGCAAATAATATATAGTACACGGTATATTTATGTCATTATCCCAAATCAATACAAGCACTGTTTCTGTGGCACTACCAGCATTACAAAGGTTTATCATGTTGATGACCACAGGAAGCAATTTTTGTAATATAAGAGCTAGAATTGACATGTGAAGACAAGATCAACAAAAAATATGAATATAAAAAATAAACCCAAAGCATCCAGAAAATCTAGATATAATGAGGTGTGTAAGGAACCAACCAAATATCATTAAATAAGTCCTCATGACCATCCCATGTTTGGAAAAGAACACAAATCCGTCTTGCCAGGAAGAGCCTAACTCGATAATCAGGATCACGCAGCATCAAAAGCATTCTTTCAATCATTGTCTGTAGGAATCCCATCAAAACAAACATACAACATAAGACAGGAACATGTTGAGAGTATAAAATGGTGGGAGCTCCTTGAACTAACAGCTTAAAATGGTGGAAAACAAACATACACTGGCTGTTTCACGTGTTCATTAACATGGTAGCAGAGTCTTGCCGACTTAGAGTCACAAGTTTGAATCTTATAACCACCCTAGGCATTTATGGCATTAGTACTCTTCCTAGAGCAGTAGATATAATTCCGAACAGACACAAGTCAAAATAGATCTTATCAATTACTATATTTCTCCATGTAAGGAAACCATCTGTGTGTGTTCTATGCATGGCTGAACTTATAAAATTTAACCCATGATGATTAATAAATTCATTTCACCCTTCCTTTAGGTCTTGCATCTCGTGACAACTAGTTACAAACAGAACAGTTTCTCCATACTTACTACACCACAAAATAAATGTTTCTTTTACCACATGGTTATTCCTAGCTTCATTCTGATTTCATGCAAGTACTGTATACAGATGTTATTAAACCTGTCCCGGGTATAAGACCGTAAAACTTTCTGGTTATGTGTTCGTAAACAACTACCTGTCCAATTTGAGGACAGAGCAAGATGAAATTGCATATGCAGTCAATTAGCTTAACACGTCCGAACCAATCAAGAAGATCGACTTCAGCGACTTTATTGACAAGATCTCCAAGATGTATCAAGTTCTGCATAACAAAAGCGTTAGTTTTGGGGGGTAAAGGTCCGTCAAATGTAAGACTTCACTAAGTCATATGATTATAATTGAAATAACATAGTAGAATCAGCACTTCTATGCTGCAAATACATTGTAAGCATGAAACGAGGCACATTCTAAAGGCGGTATAAACACATCCCTCATGCATGTGCAAATAGCTTGTTTCAATTATATCCCATATTTGCCGATCAAAAAAAGTCATCAGGCAGCAACTTCAGCATTCCATGGAGATGCATCAGGTTTCGCCAAAAGATAAAGCTCAGTAGTAATAATAACAAGGGTTAATTACGTGACAACTCAGGTGTAGTTAGGTGTAGTTAAACGTGAAAAATCAGTAGTAATATTACAATAACTAGATGAAACTCAGCAGTAATAATAGCAATAACCATTATTTAGTAAAGTACAAGGCTATCACTTACGAATTTGGTTTGCATTAACACATACATGCACCCACAGCTTCAAACCTAAATCCTCATTAACAATTTTTTATTTATAAAAAAGTCCAGTTTCTTTATCCCACTTAATCCTTGGAACTATCTCTACTAACTTTATTTTGAAGAATACAAGGTTCAGCACTTGTACCCCTCAAAGTTTAGCCTGCTTAAATTACCCACCTCATGCAAAATGCATTGGATAACCCCTGTTTTACAGAATTAAATTAGGGATATTCAGGCGCAGTCGATTGATGAGAATTTTTGTGGCCCAACCCTGAGTCCTTGACATTAGCACCTTCCTGTATAAACTAAAAGTACAGCTAAAAACAGACGTAGCACTAAGACCAAAGATAAGATCTAATGTTGCACATGTGAAGCATACTCGCCCAATAATATCGTATATAACAGGAAAATTTGGAATACCTGTTCAGGTTGACTTTCTTTCAAAAATAAGCCTGCATGTATATCCTTTTCATTGGTCTCCAAGGACAATAAGGTCATCAGCAAACCGCAGATGGCAGCTAGTATATTAACACAGTCAAGCTTGAGACTTGCTTGCATCTTAATCATGTTATTCATTAAACTGATCTGAGAAAAAGGCAAATGTAAAAACTTGAATGGTCTAACATGAGAAAATAACAAAGGCAAAAGGTTGTACAGCTTGAAATTTTAACTATTTTATTAAACCAAATACATGCAACTAGCATCCAGTTCTTTTCATACCAAGTCTGTGACCTTTGCAGAAGATGACCAGTTAGGATGCTGGCAAAGATTATACATAATATTTTCAGACACCTGGAAACAGAAAATGGGGCAGAATGAATTTAACACTATCATTAACATATGGCCAAGAAAAAAATCAGTTAATAGACGAGTTATGTACCCTTGGATCACACTCCTTCCCCATGATTTCAAACATAAAATCCCATGTCGGACCATGCAAAACAGAGAAAAAACTTGAAATCAGTGATATCATGCCCAATTTCCACTTCAGGGCAGAGAAGGAAGTGCCATTAGGAACATTGCCACCAACAGTCAAAATATCTACATCCTTAGTATCATCATTGACATCCAATTCCATATCAACAATTCGACTTTCAGTATTATCTAACACAAAAGAACTTTGAGCACGATTAGCCAACGCAGATGAATCAGGTAAGATCATATCGGGTTGAATGTTCCTTAAATATTCCGAACATTCTAAATACATCTTAGTCAATGCCTTCAAAAGCCTCTCCATGGCTTGCATTACAGCGCCATTAAGTACAACATCCAAGGCATTCTGACCTCTCCCTTTGATGAAGATAGGAGAGCAAACAAAGCTTCTAAATGAAACTAAAATACACCTAGTCCCTTCAAAAGCAGAGTTGGAGCTCAAACAACCAAGAGATCTATCATTTTCTTTTTCCTGAACAGCAAGAACAGCATAATCCAGCAACTGTACCAAGCACTGAGCTATTTTAGAGAGAAATGATGAAACTTCTTCTCTTTGCCTGAAAGGAACCAGAGTACAAGAAGCGGCATATAAGAAGCACAAAAGAGAGGAAAAGGAATGAAGAACAAAATGCAATACAAAGTTCAAAACCTATTTATTGTCCCAAAGACATCTGCACTAGTGGTTAATAGTCATGAGATTAAAGACCAATAAAAAAAATCAAATTTTCTTTCAATTCTTCAATATGTGATGTTCTCTATGACATCAAGGTGCATGGAGAAAGAACCTAAATGTTAAGATTTCAACTGCAAAGTGGGTTAAACAACTTGGCATGAGCAGAACATGTTGGCAACTATACAGTTCATACTACATGTAGTGCGTGTGCAATGGGTAAAAGAAAAAAAAATGTGATGCAGTGAAAAATTAGTAACTTTAAATCAAATAAAAGATGACCATACAAAAGTACGATTCCTTTAGGAACATATTTGATAATTTCACAGAAATACCTCATGCTAAATTAGTTGTGTCCAATAGTAAATGAGGAAGCACTAAACATCACCAAAAAATTTAAGGAAACCAACAGAATCGAGAAGGTTAAATCAAAGTTTATGTAAAATGGAGATAGGTGAATGAAACCTTGATGCAAACGACCCGTATACTATATTAGATAGCAGAGCACATATAAAGAAGACATCTGATAAAGAACTTTTGTCAATCTCCTTATCCACTAGAATTCCAAGTATATACGTCTCCATTTCATGCAGCAATGGCTCTCTTAACTGGCGTGGAAGGCGTGCAATATGGTGAAACTGAGATGGGGAAGCCTAAAAGAAAAAAATCAACAATGCTTAGGAAAATAAAAACAAAAACATTGACCACATCTAAAAACAATATTTAAGCACACCTCAACTTTAGAGCTTATATCAATTTTCGCTAGAACATCCACGGAGCATTCAAATAGTTTTTGCAGACTTCCATGATCATGTTGTCCTGTCTAGAACCATAATTGGACTCCACATTATCCGTGGAAAACAACTATATGAGATTCAAAATATTGATGTGGATCAACAGGGATTAGCATAAGAAGATACCTTGGAGCAGTCATCCACAGTCTCAACACCATCAACAAAAGTGTGTAGACAAAGTGCTTTGTAATTATGTCTAAATGGAGAACAGCCAGAAGAAAGTGCAAGAACAGCTGCTGGCAATAAAATTACTGTGTGCTCATTTAACAAGGACGGCTCCTACAAAAATGACATTGATTGATGATAAATGTTATCAAAATACAGAACCAATAAAATAAAAATTATAATGCACAAAACAAGTTATCTTGCTTAAAAATTAAAGAACAAACAATAAAATGAAGAATGAAATGAGGTAAGGATGACAGGGGCTTAGCCATTTCACACTAAAGAAATATTTTCTTGAGAAATGCAGAATGGAGACCTTTTGTATCATAATCTCAGTGAAGATGCAGCTATGGTGTCAGCATACCCCCATCCAAGGGATAGGGTACCACTCTCACTTGGAGTAACAGTTTAAACATCCCATGACTAATTTATGGAGGCAAACCGAGATACTTAAGAGTTAAGAGGCTGGTTACTAAGACCATAACTTATCAACCAAAAAAGAGGGCGAATTGCTTAATAATGCCCTTATGAATTGAGCACAGTCAATTAACTGCTCAAGTGCAAAAAATGACCTATGAGCTGCCTTATCAATATGGAAATGACAAAAATAGTCGCATGTTAAAGTTTTGAGCAAAGTGACTATTTTACCTTTGCACTATTCGAAAAATAACAATTTTGCCATCAGAAAAAAATATATATTTAATATTAAAGATAAAAAATGTAAATTTATATAATTTATTTGTATGATAAAAATGGGTTAATTGTCAAAAGTCACCCATATATATTGGTCATGTGCGGAAAACTACCCTAAGGTTAAAAGTGATCAATAAGATACACTATTTCTTGGTCACAGATCATTTGCATGTCTTTATGAATTGGTTATAGATCATTTACATGTTTTATGAATTGGGCATAAATCATTTACATGCTTAAAGAATTGAACAATAAGGTAATAGTGTCGAAAATTTGGCCCAAATTGTGTCCAATAAGTTACCATAACATAGGGTAGTTTTCTGCACGTGACCAATATATAAGGGTAAGTTTTGGCAACTAACAAAAAAAATGATGAGATGATGACGTCAAGATGACTTCATCATCCCATCTCCTTACTCATAGCTCCTGGCGAAGGCGGCGAAAACGACGATGAGTAGTCATCTCGGCTCGGCCATCTCGTCTCACGAAGTTCTGATCTAGACGAACTCACTAGCAATGCTCGAGCCCAAGTTCCAAAGTCGAAGCAAGATTTTTTTATATGCCAGAGGATCTATTAAGTTTCCATTGCAGAGACGTCGTTTGTGTTGCTGTTGCTGTTACAGGATATGCAAAGACGATGGACCATCTTCGTGGAGAATCACCCAAAAGTCGTCATCGGACCAAGATGAAAGAGACGGGACGACATAACATGCTATACTCTACATGCAATTGGAATCAAGAGGGGACTTGCCGGAATCAAGGACGATGAAGACGTTAGAACTCGAGATGATGCGGATCTTGTTTTTCTTTTTTATAATTATTCAATAATTTTGTACTTTCATAATTATTTTATATATTATTAATATGGGCAAAACTATCATCCACAAAGAAAAATAGAATATTCAGTGCATTTTGACAAAATATTCTATTATTTCCATCCATTTTATGGGAATGTAAAGGTTTTGACATTTCCACATTCAAAAGGCGGCTCAAAACACGTATTTTGCACTTGGGTGTTTAATTGAATGTGCCCAATTCATAATGCGCACTTAAGCAATAACGGTCTTGAGGAAGAAGATTAATTTCTTCTTTTAAACGTGAAAACACGGAATAACGGTCTTGAGGAAGAAGGGTAGCAGGTTGTTACCCTCTATTTTGTTTAGTTCTTTAGTTTTAACAGATTTTACCTAACGATGTAACTATAAAAAGCACGGGGTGATAACCTGGTACAAAATAAAGACAACAATAATAACCTGCACATATATTTAAAATAAGAATCACTGCAAAAAATTGTGGTGAACTATACGCGTTTTGCCAATACTATCGGTGA
>JAYMSV010001439.1:0-12837 GCA_036897745.1 Erodium moschatum | reverse complement strand
GACCCCCAAACCCCCAACCAAAGCCGATGCATTGGACATGCTCTAATGGCCATGGTAGCTGAGGAAGTAGCGACAACTAAAACAACGAGGGAGGAAACCCTAAAACTTTAGAGAGAGTATCTAGTCTCTTAGACTCATCAACGTTGTCGAGCTTAAAAACCCAAATTACCGATAATATCCTTAAAAAAAACGCACCCTAAAAATGTTCCCTTAGACCAAAACGCGCTGCCGTATTGTTTTCCCGCCATCAGCAGGGCTTATACATAGAGTAGCACTGCTAAAGCGAGCGACAAAATTCCATTTCAGACTTCTGAAACCCTTAGTCTCCTCCTCCTCCATGGATGGCCTATTTGATGACCCTGCTAAGCTCCCCGAGCTCAAACTAGGTTCGTTCCTTTCTCTTTCGCATCTTCATTCTATGCGGGACGTGCTAATGATTCCATTTCTGTTCTATGGTTTTAGATTCGAAACAAGCGCAAGGGTTTCTCTCCTTCTTCAAGACCCTACACAATGTAAGCCTCGCTCCTTCCTTCTCTGTTCTCCTAAACCCTAATTTCTGTTTCATCGTTCACGAAACGTAGTTTCAGGCTCTACAATGGTGGTGGATTTTAATTTTCCTGTCGTTATGCTTGTTCTCTGTGCAGGACCCGAGAGCTGTTCGCTTCTTTGATCGTAGGGTCAGTTAACGTTCTGACTTTTTTTTTTATCATGCGTTCTTAATTTGTAATGCAACTAGTACCTGTATGGATTGATTTTGCTATATGTGTTGCATATTGGTGATTTACGTGTCAGGCCGCTTCAATTTTAGTATGTACCAGTGTTTTTGGATGATTGAGAAACCCCATTTAGTAAGAGCTAGTAGTGTTTAGGCAGGTCGGAGTTGGAGGTGTGCCTTTCGGAAGTTGTCGCTCCTCAGTGATCCATTTTAGGGAAAATGGTGACAGTTTTTTCCCCAATTGCCTTGGTAAATTTTTGAAATATTATGAACCTCTAAATTCCAGAAATTAATCGAGACTGGACCCCAAAAGGCTCGCTTTGCCCACCTTCATTGGTCTGTTCTGATATCTTATCCTGTGTTAGTTTATTGTCATTACACTCTCAGTCGTGGAGATATGTTAATAGTCCGGGCTTACATTATTAGAACATCTTTTGAGGACTATGCATCCACACATTATTTTGTTTAAGGGTAACAACTGGACATTATACTCCTTTTCTGTTTAATGTCTTGGAATCTAACTACCTTAGCCCTGAATTTCTTTTAGTCTGCTACTGGAAATTCTGTTTTTTTTTCCTTTATTCTTATGGCTAGCATGAGTGCCCTTTATGCTTAGGCATGTTTGAATTGATTTGTTTGTCTAATCCTTCAAATGAATTTCTGAAAATAATTTAGGATTACTATACGGCTCATGGGGAAAATGCAACTTTTATTGCAAAGACGTACTATCATACTACTGCTTCATTGAGACAACTGGGGAATGGAACCGATGCTATTTCCAGTGTGAGTGTTAGCAAAAGTATGTTCGAAACCATTGCCCGTGATCTCCTTCTGGAGAGAACAGATCATACCGTTGAACTCTTTGAGGGCAGTGGCTCAAATTGGAGACTTGTGAAAAGCGGAACTCCTGGTAATCTTGGCAGTTTTGAAGATGTTTTATTTGGTAACAATGATATGCAGGTTAGCCCTGTGATTGTTGCACTGCTAGTGACTTTCCGTGATAATGAGTGCTCCGTCGGTTTGGGTTATGTTGACCTCACTAAGAGAATACTTGGGTTGACTGAGTTTGTGGATGACAACCACTTCACAAACCTGGAGTCAGCTTTGGTTGCTCTTGGTTGCAAAGAATGTCTTTTGCCTGTAGAGAGTGGCAGCTCTGGTGAACGCAGAAGTTTGCATGATGCATTAACTAGATGTGGTGTAATGTTAACCGAGAGAAAGAAAACTGAGTTCAAAACAAGGGATTTGGTGCAGGATCTTGGTAGGCTTGTTAAAGGTTCCATTGAGCCAGTCCGAGATTTAGTTACTGGGTTCGAACTTGCTCCTGGGGCTCTAGGGGCATTGCTCAGTTATGCAGAATTACTTTCAGATGAGAGCAGTTATGGAAGTTATACTATCCAAAGATACAGCCTTGACAACTTCATGAGGTTAGATTCTGCGGCCATGAGGGCATTGAATGTACTGGAAAGCAAAGCTGATGCAAACAAAAACTTTAGTTTGTTTGGTCTTATGAATCGAACCTGTACTGCTGGAATGGGCAAAAGGTTATTACACATGTGGCTGAAGCAGCCTTTATTAGATGTAAATGAAATCAATTCCAGGCTGGATCTGGTACAAGCTTTTGTGGAGGATACTGCACTCAGACAAGATTTGAGGCAGCATCTAAAAAGAATCGCAGATGTAGAACGCCTGGCACACAGTCTTGAGAGACAAAGAGCTAATTTGCAGCATATCGTCAAACTATATCAGGTATTCTATCTTATTTATGAATCTTCATTATTCAATGACATTAGTGGTAACCAATTTTAAGTCATAATAAAGTCTGAAACTTAGTTGACGAACCATATAGTAGAGTAAATCATTACTCTACCAATCTAACTGAATTTTTATTGATCCACTCTCCTTTGCACTTGCTCTTATGGTTAAGGGTAATTGTTAGACACTCTTTCGCTTGAAGTTTTATGCATGCTAACTGTATTCTGCCGCCTTCTGAATGCAGTCAAGCATCAGGGTTCCGATTATTAGAAGTGCATTGGGACATTATGATGGACAATTTTCTTCAGTGATCAAGGAGAAGTATCTGGATCTCTTTGATTTATGGACAGACGACACACACTTAAATAAGTTCAATGCTTTAGTAGAAACTGCTGTTGATCTTGATCAATTGGAGCATGGGGAATACATGATTTCACCAAGTTATGATCCTGCCCTATCTGCATTGAAAAATGAGCAAGAATTATTGGAGCAACAAATTCACAAATTGCATGAGCAAACTGCTAATGATCTCGACCTGCCTTTAGACAAGGCATTGAAATTAGATAAGGGGACACAATTTGGACATGTATTTAGAATTACTAAGAAGGAAGAGCCGAAAGTAAGGAAAAAGCTCACCACCCAATATATCATCCTTGAAACACGGAAGGATGGGGTTAAGTTTACTAACACAAAACTTAAAAAATTAGGGGACAAGTACCAAAAGATTATTGAGGAGTACAAGTCTTGTCAGAAAGAGCTGGTCAACCGAGTTGTTCAAACTGCATCAACTTTTTCTGAGGTATACTATACCTTTATTTTGTTATTTCCTTCAGGTTAGTGTTATGAACTAAATAAAGTTTCATTCTGCAGGTGTTTGGGTCTTTAGCTGATTTACTTTCTGAGTTAGATGTCCTACTAAGCTTTGCTGATCTTGCTTCAAGTTGTCCTATCCCATATACCAGACCTGTCATCACTCCTTCGGTAATAATCAGTTCACTACTTGTTGCTTTTGTATTTTTGCCCAACCTGATGTTTTTCTATCCTTGTTGGGAAGGTTTAGTTTCTTAGTTTGTTCGTTTCCTTATTTCCCTCCCATAGGATGTTGGAGATATTATATTAGAAGGCAGTAGACACCCTTGTGTGGAGGCTCAGGACTGGGTGAACTTTATCCCCAATGATTGTAAACTTGTAAGTGTGGCATCCAAACAACAAAGTGATTATTCTACCATTTTGAAACTGAATAGTGTATGCCTCTTTGTACAAATCAGATCAGAGGGAAGACTTGGTTTCAGATCATCACAGGGCCGAATATGGGTGGAAAATCAACATTTATTCGCCAGGTTTGTTCATTAATTAACTACATGCTTCTCTTGTTTCGGTTGTTGTATTAATGACAACAGTCATCATATTTTATGCACACTAGTTTCTACATCACTGCTGACATTCTATATTACAGTTAATTCTATACCATATTGTACCCGTAAAACACCCATCTCATTATCCTTTCATGCACAATTGCATGAACTTTTGATTAGTGGTAGCTTGGTATATTGTTATTTATTTTATGGGTATTACTCTCGCAGGTTGGCGTCAATGTTCTGATGGCACAAGTTGGTTCCTTTGTACCTTGCGATAAAGCTAGCATTTCTATTCGTGATTGCATTTTTGCTCGTGTTGGTGCTGGTGACTGCCAAGTGAGTTTAATGACACCATATTACCATTTTTTTCCTAAAAATGAACACTATATGATGGATTTATTCTCGTAGCTAATGCATGCAGTTTGAAGCATGTATATGATGAGAGGTTAAGTCGGTTCTTGGCAATGATGCTAATAATTTGTGTTCGGTTTCTTTATGACAAAATTGCCTTACCTGACACTGTTTTCAACAGGAAGGCCTGTTTCTTTCAAGGCAATTAAGTATATGTATGATTTGGTCTAGTTTTGAAGCCCTAGTTAAACTTCCCTTTCATATAGCCGATCTGGTTTATAAAGGATAGGCCAGTATTATCCTGGGATAATGAGTTGGATATACTGGAGACCTTAGTTCTCGCGTATGCTTCTTATCACATTGTACTATTTAAATTACTAAGGCGGTGCTAGGAAAATATTACAAGTTTGATAACATACATATATAGATTTACCTTGTTTTACAGTATTTAAATATAAGTTAGGAACACGGCCTACAGGGTTAGCTCAAGCAGTCTAGGGTAAGAACTGATTTGTAACTAGGTTTCTACCAACTGTAGATATTTGGAGAACAGCAGTCCAGCCAGGGATATGTAGGAAGGATCGCTTTATGGATGCAAACCAAGCTATTATGAAGAATGTGAAATGGAAGAGAGATAAAGGGGAAAAAGGAGAATACCGAAACCAGACAGAAATGACAATGCTACCTTTATCAAAACCCAAGCTTAAGTCCTTAAGTATTAGATTCCTCTATGAAAGATAGAGACTAAAATCCTAGTATATACTAGAAATTAAGAACACACTAAATATATTTTAAACACTAAGGTTCCGGTAAACAATTAGAACCGAACTAAGAATCCTAATCCAAGAGACACTACTAGATTCCAAACCAATTTCAAAAGTACCCCTTTTCTGCTGGACTTGTAGAAAGTTGTAACTCTGTCGTGACTATAAAATGATAAGCATAAACGTTCTTCACTGACAGCGTCACTACTTTTGCAACTGCTTGTGACAACAGTTTTTGATTGCCATTAAGATTTCCACATGTTATATTTTTTTCCCATTGAAGTTTTGAGTTGTTGTTTCTTGTCCTATACAGCTACGAGGAGTTTCTACCTTTATGCAAGAAATGCTTGAAACAGCGTCAATATTGAAAGGAGCCACAGAGAGGTCATTGATAATTATTGATGAGTTGGGCCGTGGAACATCAACTTATGATGGATTCGGTTAGTTTTATTCTGAACCAGCCTCCCCTCCTCCGCTGTACACACACACACTTTAGAGAATGTGATTGTACTGCTACAGGTGAAATGTAGGGATCTGATTTCACTTATTTGCTTCTCATCGTGGAGACATGGACTTTTTTGTTTAGAAATACTTATGCTATGTTACTTTAACCTAAAAGCTTAAACTTATCGGTGGAGGATCCAATTAATATATCAAGCAGTCAGACTCCATACAGTTTGGATGAGTGGTATAAAACTCCCCAAAATGTGTTCATGTGCAGGCAAGCAAGCTTCTAAACACCTAATACCAAACAATCTCTAATACCATGTTAAATTATTTTAATCTAAAAGCTTAAATTTATAGGTGCAGTATCCTACTGACATATCAAGTCGTATCAAACTCCATAATATAAATGTGCAATGCTTAAAAACAGGTTTGGCATATGGACCATCTACAATAGTTTACTCATTCAATGGGATATCAACCCTTTTTTGTTCGTTTCTAGCCTACGAGACTTGTTTTGCCTAGGTGAAAGTCATACAGAGCTTAAACCAAATGCGTTGATGTATTGTTCTGGTATTCAGGTTTGGCTTGGGCCATCTGTGAGCACCTCGTCGAAGTGATAAAGGCACCTACGTTGTTCGCAACCCATTTCCATGAACTAACTGCACTAGGTCATGAAAATAGCCACAATGAACCCAAGAGGAGCCAATTTGTTGGGGTGGCTAACTACCATGTTAGTGCCCATATTGACTCATGAAATCGCAAACTTACCATGCTTTACAAGGTACAATAATTTTACTGTTTACAGTAGTCTTTGTTTGGTACTATATATACACACAACCATAACAACAGGAAAAGTTTTTTCTTTGGTGATTGATAAACACCAATGCATATATGATGCTTTAAAGCTCTGTATGTGAAATAAGGCTTAGATTGGATTATGTAATTATACAAATATGATATATTCTGTACGGTGGCTCTAAGTACTCTTAGTAAGTAGCCTAGTTCTTGCATCAAGGCTGGCGTAGTAATTGATTCGGTGAGTAAATCAGAATGTTCTGATTGAGGAAGGCAAAAGCAGGATGTTGGGGAATTGTGTTTCTTCATGTTTTTGGTTTATTTATTAGCAAATCTTTATTCAATATACTGTTCATCTATCTCTCCCTTCTTATGGGCCCTATTGCTTTTCCTTACAAGGGTAACTGATTGCATATTTCTTGTAAAACTACTTCCAAACATTGTTGCTAAAATGGGTTTTCATAGTGCTTTAAGAAAGTTATGGTATCAAGAATGTACTCTTCTTCTAGACGTGTGTACTTAATCTAGTGTCTTTTTTTCTTATTTGTCTAGGGGATAATATTTTGCATGTTTACACATTTCAGGTTGAGCCTGGAGCTTGCGATCAGAGTTTTGGCATTCATGTTGCAGAATTTGCAAATTTTCCTGAAAGTGTTGTTGCTCTTGCTAGAGAAAAGGCCAATGAGTTGGAGGATTTCTCATCTGCGGAAATCGTTTCAAGTGATATGCCAGAACAGGTAGGTCCAAAGTGATTTTGTTGTGTTCATGAAACCTAGTATTTCTGTTTGTTATTGACTAGCTTCATTTATCAAAATATAATTTGAATATGAGCCATTCATAACAATAAGAAATTCTTTACACTTCATAATTACATTTATAGTTATTAGTCAAGTCAAATATTGTACTGAGCTGAGGTGCATTTTGTTTGTTTTCTCCCTCCCTGTTGCATAGGCTGGATCCAAGAGAAAAAGGGAAAGTGATCCTGATGAGATTTCCAGAGGTGCTGCTCGGGCACATCAGTTCTTAAAGGAGTTCTCTGATTTGCCATTAGAGACGATGGACTTTCAGCAGGCTGTGCAGCAAGTGAGCAAGTTGAAGCAGGACTTGGAGAAGGATGCTGAAAACAGTCCCTGGCTCAAGCAGTTCTTCTAAAATGTTTGTTCCACTGTGAAATCAGATTGCTTTCCCCAAGCTTCCTCTCCCCATTTTGTGTCTTAGTTGCTTCGGTCAATGGTAGTTTTGTGTATGGTCGGTAGTGTCAGTACTGAAGTTTTGTGTATGGTCCGTAGTGTCTCAGTACTGAAGTTTTGTGTATGGTCATGTGTATCTCAGTACTGAACATTGAAGGTATATTAGATCAGCCCTTCTCATTTTTACTAGTCAGGGTCTTTCGGGAAGCGATGGGAGAGGCAGAGGAGAGTAGTCTAAGGAATGGCAAGAAATGTATAGAACCCAACCTGTTTTGCATCTTAGCACATTATGTACTATTCTCTGTTGATTACTTGGAGCAATGTCCTTTTGCCTTTGGCTTTGTTTTTAACAGGGAAAAATATGGATATGCCGTTTACACCGTATAATCAATCAACTCTCGTAAGAGTATCTCCAATGCCGGATGAATCGGTGTATAGTTGGAAATTGCCTGGACGATTTGACCCAGGCGAAGGTTTCTTGCTCGGGCAATTCTTCCAGCGTGGGAAAAAGTCCAGCCTCCAATGGCTACTTATGCCCGGTCACTCTACTGTGTCCTTTTTTGCAATTAGCCTGGGCTATCGGTACAACATGTGTTTCAGGTAGACCAACATTTTTAGTTTCTCTCCGAATTTCAATTCACCTGGACTATTCCCATTGGAGATGCTCTAATGCTATATAATTCTTCATTGACAGTGAAGAAACATACAAAACAGTCGCTCCGCTTCATTCAACAAATGTGAATCCATTATATATCAAATTCAATCAGAAATTATAAAAATCAACAACATTCCAAGAATTTTTATGATCCCATCTGTAAGGCAGGCTTATACATTTACATAATCTCAACTACACTTTGTAGAGGGAGGGGTGATCCGTTTCTGTATAATGATTCTCTCTACTCCGTATACAAACAAAGCTCAGAGGACAAAAATAACGAAACTTCTGCTCAAATGGATGCCTAAATTTGAAGAAAGAGATCTGAGGATATAGTCTAACCTAAAAGAATGTTTATGACCACATCTGGTTATACAAGAAGTTATATAAACACTCAAAGTCACACTATCCTTCATACACATACACTACCACCAAACCAAGAGGGCACATGATTCTTAGCCATCACATGCAAATTACCTTGGTGAAGTGGAAGAAACGAGCTTTACATCTAAGTGTGAAGGCGAGCCTGTAAAAAGATCTTACGGTTCAGGACTCTATTGGAGAAGAGCTTTTCTTTCTGGGTTGAATAGCAGAAGCTGCTGCAAGTCCTTGGGAAGTACATGAAACACTGCCTGCAGATCTCCTTTTAGTTTCTCGGTCATTGCATCTGAATCTGCACCACCTCTTCCACTTTGCTGCAGCTGAACATGCCGTCAAACGGATATGTTACTACATAAATAAGTATATGCATATGGATGATTTCTACAAAACACAATCTGACCTATAGATTCCTATTTATCTTCATCTTGTTTCATGGTATGCTTATATAACTACTAAGCTACAAATCCTGTGGAGATTCAGGGTATGTTTTTGCAACAGATACTACTATCTCTGTGCTGAGCCCATTTTAATCAAAAAACAATAATTATAAACCGAACCCTTTCCTTGCAATTATTATAAACTATTGGATAAGAAGGGCTTTCATAACCAATCAGAAATATATAGAATTGACCCTACTTCACTCTGTATAACCATTCTATGGTTTGTGAAACTAGCACACTCCTAACCTGATTGTTCATATAACTTGAAAGTTTGGGGCCAATGAAGTACGTAAGTAGGCTTCGAATGGTATTTTAATAAGTAACGGGTACAACGTTAAATTTGTAAATAAATTATAAATACATAGAATAATAAAAATAACTCTAATTTGGTTTTGTATAAACTTTATTGTAATTTCGTTTCGTAACTTATAGGGTTATAAAGGCCCAGCAAGAAAAAAAACAGTGAAGTACAAAGTTTAATAAGCAAGGTTATCATCACCTTGGAACACATTAAGGCTTTGGGATTAATGTTTTCTGTTATTCCTCACTACACCTGTTAGTTCATTTATTCCCTAGTCCCTCTTGAATGATAAGTCTGATTTTCACTTTTTTTGACTTAACTACATTAATTGTAACATCAACCAATTCTTCACAAATCTTAGAATTAGTTACACTTAACCCTAGTCTCAAGTCATTTTGTCAAGTTTAGCAATCACTAACAAGAAACACATAAGAAACTGCACCCATAAATACAAGTTTTTTTCTTTCTAAAATATACTCTATAGCTCAAACAATCACATATGTATGCACAAAATGTCTATCAGAATTAAGATAACAAATACCTGCATTTCTCCTAGAAGATGCTTTTCAATAGAATTAAAGGAATCAACTATCTCCACCTCCGGCATCTTTGAAATAAGATGTTGTATATCAGCCTTCATTCTTGCCTGCCTCCAGAGTCTATGTTGTTCTTGTTCAGCAACGGCACGCCTCCTCTGAAACCATGGCATAAAGTTGTGTCCTTTCAGAAACCGCCTGAATAATAAGGAAAGCATCTCTATCTTAGAAGCAAATAACTAACAACTTGAAGCAAACATATATTTAATAAAAAAAATGCTAGATGTGAAGAAAAAGCAGCAAAAGATAGGGTAGGCGGCAGATTATAATCATTAAGGATAATTGCAAAAACTTGCGGTGAACTACGCACGTTTTGCAAATACTATCGATGAACTATTTATTTTTGCAAAAAACATCCCCAACTATTCTCTGTTTGCAAATCTGTTATCTTTAACGGATATTAGTCATGTCACAGTCACATGACTTCAATTTTTTTGGAAATGACAGTTTTGCCCTTTACATCATACATGTTTTACAATTTTTTCTCTATTGTCTTTAAAAATAATAGTTCACCAATATTATTTGCAAAACACACATAGTACACCGCAAGTTTTTGCAATTATTCCTAATCATTATATTATTAGCAAAACCAGTGATAATCACCTGTACAACTCCAGCCAGTTAGATCTCATCCTCTTCGTTAAAAACTTCCCAGGACCTCCTCTTGCTGATAAACTTGCCAGAAACTCATCGGCATTAAATGGAAGGAGAGGAGGAGGATCAATAAATGGAGAAGATCCTTCTGAAGGAGTAATAGATCTAAAATATGGGCCAAAAGGGGCCAAGAAGTTGGTAGTGAGCTCCAAGAAATGCCTCCGTAGTATATCATTGTTAACAACAGACATTGACTCCTCAACCCTTGGTGACATACCAGCGTCAATAAGCCTGTTCAAGATAGAGGTATCTGGCTTTGTTATTGCAGCATAAGTAGTCCATATAGCTTCTCTATGTTCGGTCATGAGACAAAGAGGACCATCTCTCCTCAACTTAACAGCACTCAACAAGTTTGTAGATATCTTTTTCAGGGATAGCTGTTGAAACCCGGGCACTTCTACTTTGCCAGAAACTCTGCTTGTAGAGGACTTGGAGGCGAGGTTAGGTCTGTTAGAGTTAGGAGAAGGACTTCCAACTGATACAATGTGTGGGATATTACGAAGAGCTTTGAGGAAAAAAAGGTTTGTCACACCCAAAATCATGGGAGGGAAAGTGTCGCCATCCTGAAGTGCATTTAATTGAGCGAAATCTGGGTCATGTATTGTGAAGTAAGGCCTAAAATCAACACTACAACGTAATGGTGCAACCAAACTCACAAGACTTGCCACAGCTTCACTACATTGGGGAGGAGTTGGTGCTATAACAAGAACGGGCTCACCAATCAGCAATAACTCCCATAATACCCACAGCTGCAACAAAAGCCCCCGAAATGAACCGAAAATATCTGAATCGTGAAAAAGACCATGTGGAATCGACTGATTTGTAGGAAGCAGAGGAGCCATAGAATAAGCAGACAAGTCAAAAACTGCTCCATCGTCCAAAGGCAAGCAATGAGCAGGTGGAAGGTTTACTTTAAGAGTAGAACTCCCAATGGGAAGCTCCATTAGCTTACCAGGTAGAGGAGCAGGCCACATTGAAACATAAGCAGCAATATGCTCAAGGGCTTTTTTGCCAATGTCAAAGTACAAAGGACCCATGATTTGTATCAAAGGTCTAAACACGCTAGAAAAGGGGCTATGGGATAATATGACTACAGAATTTTGCTCCCCGCCTCGCTTTAGCCTCTCATCATGTCTCCGCCTATTAAACACATATCCATACAGATACTCCTCACCCTCACAGGTATGGCCACTTTTCAATCTTTCAGGAGTTTCTACTTTTGTAGAATTGGGGAATGCTTCCTTAACAAAAACTTGCGGTGTTGTATCAGATGAAGCAACAGCACAACTTTCGGAACTTCTTCGCCTCCGGCACCGGAAAAAGAAGATGCAATCATGAATGCTGGAGCGTTTGTGGTGCTGGGAAGCAGAATCTGGAAATGAACTTAGCGCAACCTCCAGTTCCTCATCTTGCGTGAGACAGCCTGAAGGGTAACATTCTTCGATGACCTGGCCCTGTTCAAGATCAAACCTAATGACGCAAAAGGCAACGGCCCAATGCCGCAAAGATTCTGGATTAGGCTTCAAACCGAGTTCTTTCTTGGGAGAAAATGACGGTGAGCGACTCATTTCATCCTCTTTCAACCAATAAAAAATACCTCAGGGGCTTTTCAGAGAACCAACCCAAAAGCAAACCTTTCACACAAATAAGTATTTTCCTCTCAACAATCTTTGAACCGGTGACGGGAAGTCAATCCAAAACCTAGCAACCAGAGAAAAATTCATCAATTTACAGAACGAAACAAACAGGAACTTAAGCATTAAGCTCTTCTTGTGTTACTACTCATTAGCATTACTATAAGCTGTTTTTGAATAAAGAAAAAAACCCAATTCATCAGCATTTTTGGTACAATCTAAGGAAGCTAAACCGCAACACAAAACAACAATTGAGGTTCACTTTTCACCAACCACAGAACAAAACAGCACAAAAACAAAATCTAATTCAGCTACAAAACCCCAACAAATTCATAATCAATATAGCAAATAAGAGAAAATCAGGAAGAGGGTTCACTGGCATTATTAACCTGAGGAATCGGAGAAGCCCAGAAACGAATTTCGGATCCGCACACCACACCAATCAAAAGAATCGCCGGAAATGGAACTCAAGCGAGAGCGATTTAGGAATAGATAAAAGGTTTACGAATCCAATCCCAACAATGGGGTTTCAAGATTTGTCTCTCTGGATGTGTTGGAGTGACCTAAAACTCTCACGAAGGAGAAGGAGATTTGATTCTGATCTCCGAGTGAAGTTGCAGATAAAAAAGCTTCCGTCTTTCAAATTGAAATGCTTTTCTTCGATTATTTGGGGAAACGCCAAAAGGTAAGGGAAATGATTCGCTCACGCGCCTGTCATACACGGGCACTTTTGTTACAGCCGAAAAGGTAATGGGTCATGCGATTTAAGAAGGGTTAAATATTGAAACTTACTCTTAAGTA